>PVJA010017258.1:0-41961 GCA_004027025.1 Myocastor coypus | reverse complement strand
CAGATTGGTGCAACCATTATGGAAAGCAGTGTGGAGGATCCTTACAAAACTAGAATTGGAAGTTCCGTTCAATCCAGCTATCCCCCTACTGGGAATTTTCCCAGAAGAACTGAAAACATCATACCATAGCGATATCTGTGCACCTATGTTTATAGCAGCCCAATTTGTAATAGCCAAATCTTGGAAACAACCAAAATGCTCATCATTTGAAGAATGGTTAAAAAAAATGTGGCATTTTTATACAATGGAATATTACTTAGCTATTAAGAATGATAAATTGGAAGACTTCATATATAAATGGATGTATATTGAGCATATACTCATTAGTGAAATAAACCAGACCTACATGTGTAAATATCGTATAGTCTCCCTAATATAAGAACTCTAAAGAAGAAATAAAAACTTAAGGGCATAACACAGCTGAATGTGTTATGGATCAAACAATGAAGTGACTGGAAGCAGTTAAGAGAGGAAACAGCAGGAGCAAAACCATGCACTTTTGTACACAAGATGAATTAGATATTGGTCCTAAGAACCTTCAAAAGACTCATCATATCGATCATAGCACCATGCAACACTAAAACTATGCTTGGAATGCATGTCATTCTCATCTTTTTGATGTGTATTGCTCCCAATGTAAACTCAGTTATTGTTATACTCTCTCTCAAGTAAATGGTTGGTTAACAAAAAAAAAATTAAAAAAAAAAAAAGGAGTATTAATTGAGAGTAAGAGACTGGGCCAAATGCCATAGGCTTGACAGGCTACAATTTTGTACATCCTTGAATTTCCAAACGTCTGCATAAAAATTGTGTAACTGCTTATATAACATTCTATGGAGAGTTATTAGAATATCAATGATTGTCGGAAACTATCAATTCCAAGCTAAGTCAAAGATGTTTGATATTCAGAAAGCCAGTGATGATAAGTTCAATTACCTATGTTATAGAATAATAGTATCATGAAGGTTTTCTGCTGGAGGGTTGAGAATGTAAGTTAACAAACCAAAACTGGAGAAAAAGAAGGACTATGAGGATAGCCAACATTTTGGCCCTAGCCCTTCAAGGTCAGTAAGGACTCAGGACATAAGAGAACCTGTGCTGTAATATCCTATAACTCAGAGGTGTCCCAAATTTTCTGGTCAAGGAGATTGTGGGACCGCAGGGGAAAGGGATAAATGAACTGTAGTGTGTCTAAGGAGAGTCACCCAGAGAAAAAACATTCTCTCAGACTTTCACAGAAAGCAAACTGGTCAAGCAATGGCCACGACTTGTCCCGAAGGCTGACACTGACAACAGTTCTACAAAGCACTGTACATCGTTCCAAAGTTAATCCTGAGGGGATTTGACCTTAGAAGATACAAAAGATGAATATTTTGCTATACAGGTCTTGCTTTAACTTGCCCTTGATCACCCAGCAGAAAAGCTTAATTATGAGGCATGAAACACAGAGCTAGATTGATGTGATGAGCTGTAGGAGACTTGGATCAATAGCCTCCAACATTGCTACTTTCACTGGCGGCCCACTGCAATTGTGGAACATTGAACTGTGTATGCATCTGCTTCCTCTTAGTTCAAAGAGAAGACTTTTTTTTCTTTCCTTACTAGTATCAATTGGAAGATGTGTCATGCCCACACCCTGTGCTCTGTATAACTATTGTGAGGAGAATATGCAGTGTGTCAACTGTTAAAAAAATTAATGTTTATAGAAAGTGTTAATGTTTAATTGTTTTGATCAATCTTATATACCTATATCTATTAATCTAAACTGATCCAATGATGAAAATATGTAATATAACCATTGTTAAATTTTCTGGTTTTGAAATTCTGTACTATATGTACTCTTACTTGTAATTGTTTTTCTGTTTGTTTCTGCTATTTTTAGCCTTTAAAAAATGAGAATAAAAATAAAACTTTTTTAAAAAAATTTTTCAACATTATAAAAAGGAAGAAACACTTATTTTGGCTTATGGTTTGAGGAGCATCAGTTCATAGCCAGCTGGCCCTATGGTTTTGGGATCTGTGGCAAACAAAATATCACACGGAGAGTGTGCAGTTGCCTTAGTAACTTTCCATTACTGAGGCAAAGTCCGAATCATCCACAAGTTTAAGGAGAGAAAGTTTGTTCTCTCTTACAGTTTGTTCAAGTTTCAGCCTGTAGTCACCTGGATCCACAACAAGGTGGTGGCATGGTAGATGGGCATGGTGGCAGAGAAACAGTTCCTGGAAAGCCAGGCAAAGAGTAGCAGCCTTCCTTCTGCTTTTCCTTTTTATCCCACCTGCTATAAGCTATTGCTTGGTGCCACTCACACCCAAGGCAGATCTTTATTTTCAGTGAATCTACTTAACCACACCCAAACTATATGAAAACAATCACCAGACTGATTCAGTATCACATGCCTGTCATCCAGTGACTTCTGCCCCTCACTCCACCCATAAGTGGATGAGGCTTTTGGGGGACATTTACATATAAGTCCTAACAGTAGTGAAACCAAACTTCTGACCTCATGGCAACTGGAAAACAAAGAGAGAAGAAGGGTCAGGGTCCCCATAACTTCTCCAAGGGCACACTCACAGTGATCTAGCATCTTCTAACTAGGTCTTACCTCTTAAAGGTTCCACCGCCTCCCAGCAGAACTGTAGGCTGGTGACCAAACCATAGCACATGGCAATTTGAGTAACACTGAGGAACCAAAATAGTGCCTGGTTGCATAATAGAACACCATGTTGCTGTTTCTTAGCAGCTAGTGCACTCTTCTAGACTAGGCGCTGGTCTAAGATATAAACAACTTGGATACCAAACTGACTCACAAATTACTCCTAGGGCTACTGCATCATTTTGCACCTGCCAAAGGAGGAAACAGGAGGGATCCCTTGGTCTTTTACTATATTGCCTTTTGCCTATAGGACACATCTATAAAACGGTGCTCTGTACCTCTATAAGGAGGTACTCTGTATCTCTTCATCAGGAAAAGGAAAGGAATCTGGAACTAGAATAATTCTAACACAGTCACTTTCTTGCAAGTTTCTTTAAAAACATACCATTAATTACAGCTTGAAATTAACCACTTTCAGACTTTCCTTTAAGCCAGAACCATCTTCCAGTAATTTGCCAAAATGACAAACACAAAGGAAAGAAGGGAACCTGGGATATATCCTCTAGTCTTTTTCAAAAACATGGGGTCGTTCCTGTGGCCACACACATGTAAGTCTACAAAAGGAGTAATATCGCAGGCATCGAGGGAAGGGTACTGTGCAAAAAGAAGTGTCACACAAATGCCATGGCGAAATTGGGAGAGTCTACAGTGTTACCTAGCATGCTGTTGGCATAGTTGAAAACCAGCGAGGGCAAGATACTTGCCAAGAGGATTAATGTGCATATTGACAGTATTAAACACTCAAAGAGCTGAGATAGCTTCCTGAAATGTGTCAAGGAAAGTGATCGGAAAAAAAGAAGGAAACCAAAGAGAAAGGCACCTGCATTCAGTTGAGGCACTAGCCTACCCCATATACCACAAGCACAGTTCATGAGAGCCAGTGGGAAGGAGCCTGAGTTGTTGGAACCCAGTCACTGTAAGCTGGGGATGTAGCTCTCCACTGAGCACCTCATTAGTGGCTAAGTGTCCTCGGCTCTACCCAAAAATGAAAAACTGTCCAGTTTTGTAAGGGCAGTTTTTGTAATTGAACAGGTGTGCAGTGCCTTTACCTGAGAAACAAATATTTGAAGCAGAATTCGCTGTACCTAGTTAATTGTGTCAGGTCTTTTCTCTTCAGTGCTTTCCTTGCTGAAGGATATTGCTGAGGTATTATGTAGATATATACCCAAGTGGCCAAATATTTATGAAATATTTATACTGGCTTGAAGATCCTATAAATCATGGGGGAAAGATGTGGCAAAATAAATGGAAGTCACTGCAGGGTATTTCAGTTAAATAAAATTGTGAAGGACCCTACAAAAATAAAATGTACAACTCAGTGGCATCTAATATTTCCACAGTTGCACAACTACCACCTCTGTTTAGTTCCAAAACATCTGAATTGCCCCAAAAGAAATCCCAGTAGTCATTAAAGCGATCACGTTCAACATTTCTCCTCCCAGCAGTCTTCCCCAGCCACCATCTTCCTGTCTCTGTGGATTCACCTATTCTGGATATTTCATACAAATGGGAACAGAGAGCAGAAACTGTTTTGTGTCTGGGTCTTTAACTTAACATGCTCTCTGGATTCATCCATGTGACACATTTATTATTATTTTACTCTTTATAATGGCTGAATGCACATGCATAGATCCACATACTGACGTAGATATATGATTTATTCATCCATCCATTCACTGATGAACATTTGGATCATTTCAGTCACATCCAAGTCACAAACTATCATTAATAATTTCCATGTAGCTTTCCCTTTTTGTTTTCAATTGGTCTGTCTTAGTTTTTTTTTTAGTCAAAGACCAGATAAATTTTAAAAGACTTACTTTCTTCCAAGAAGATCTGATTCAAAAGACATTTTTATTTTTGGTGAATCAGTGTTTCCATGACCCAAATCATTCTCATTTCCCAGATAGTAATGTCATTTTCAATGTCTGGATACATCAGAGAATACACTGATTTCATAATTTGAAAGGACAGAGTTATGCATACACACACATGCATGCATGGGTGTAGGTACAAACACACGGACAAGTTCCACAGAAAGATAAAAACACAGAATGACTCAGTGAAAATTTTGGATGGCAGACGATATTATCTTTTGTATGCAAAAAGAACTCTGGCCAAGTGAAGACAACACAGATATAGTTCATCTGCATGCACTGAGCTCCCTGGGGTGAGCTACCATGGAAAAGCTGAACCCTGAATGTCAGGGGAGGTTCTACCAACTCTTGTACTTCATGGAAGCACTCAGTGCAACGTGGTAACTGGAAGGCTATTTCACTGATCTGGATAACTAAATTCCCAGAAAGAAATGAGGCACAAGGGGCTATGTGGCCTGCTGAACGGATGGTATGGATTGGAAATAACTAAGTTCATGATCTCTCAATATAGATTATGCAATTATAAGACGTCATTAGCAGTTGTTTGGTGATGTTTTGTCCTTCCATTTCAATTCTGTTGCTTCACATAATCAATCCTCTCCCTGAAACTGCCTCACCCTACAAGTTGTAGATGTACCCCACTGCAAAGAAGGGAGATCTGACAATGATCCAGTTCATTGGATCAACATAGCTGGCGGAAACAGATAATCTAGGCTCCAAATTTCCCCATTAATCAAAATAGTCTGATGACGGATACATCTGCTTTTACCTTGGATTGTGTAGACACAGTCTAATTGTGCATTTCCTAAAAACAGAACTGCATCATCTGTAACGCTCATGGAGCTCTTCCCGCACATGTTTCCTTCCCAGCCTGTTGACTGAACAGATAACTCAGTAATTAAAATTCATAATCAGCACATGTTGAGTATTTTTTTCTCTTTCTTCTGTTTTTACAGTCCTTTCCTCTAACTTCTGTGTGATTTTCCAACTCTTCAGGAGCAAATTCTAGAGGTCATCTCCACAAAAGTCTCCTCCCTTGGCCACCCTGCTTAAGCTCTTTCCCTCATCTTATAGGCACACCCCAAACACTAACAATCCTGCCTCTATCTCAACTGCAAGTTGGAAAGTAATGCGGTCATGTTATGCAGAAGGTCTGTAAGCTGCAAACAAGCCCACTAGGCTGGGATGACTGGGGAAGACCTTGACCAAACAGAGACTGTGTGGACACACAGGAGGACAGTCTAGTGGACTGTTCAGGTTGCTCACATAGCACACAGTCCTTTGTAGCATGTTTCTCTGAAGACACAAAACTGATACAGCTTGAAGAGGTAAACCAAGACCTTGACCTGGACTTAGGTTCTCTGAGAGTTGACTATGAATTGATAGAGCTCATTTTTAGCTTATAGAATGTTGAACATCACACAGCTTTTGAAAATAGCCTAAGCCAGAATTACCACCCGCGTCCTTAGCTGAGGATGGATCCTCAGCGTCAGATCCTCAGGCATTCCCTACACATGTTCTCTCAACCCACCATGAGTCTTGTGCCTCAGCACTCAGGAGGGTCCTCGCTGTACGCCGGTCTCCATTGCACCCCACATCATGCGGTTACTACACATACCCAAGAAGTCACAACCGAAGTTTCACTGGTACTGAGCCATCAGCCCCGCTGTCTTGCACCGCACCATGCCTTGATGGTGGCCGCAGTATTTGGGAGCTCCACAAAGCTGATACTTCTTTAAAATTTAAAACTTTGAGATTCAGGATCTGTTACATAACCCAATTAGAGCCCCGATTTTAACTAGCAGTGTACACTGCTTTCAGATTCACCTTCCTCAGAGCACAGAAATGAGGGCTCCACAGCTCCAGAAATCTGTGAAGCTGAGGTAGTATTTTTAACGCAGTCGTTTTAAACAATATCTGTGCTGAACTGCTTTTGCTTCTGCTTTTGGCACAGGTGAAGAGGCACTGAGCAGCTGAGCTCCGGATTCGACATGTGTGGCCCAGGCTGGGCCCTGGAGCTTTGAAAGGTAACGTTTTCGTACATGGAAAAGCACTCCAGTGTTTTTAGTATTCGTGGCTCAGTAAAGCTGCTCCATGCAGATTTCAGAGATAAACAAGCAGCTTCTAACAAAGGAAGCTCTACCACCTTATCTGCCTCACCTCCTTACCATCTGAAAACCATACACACACCTGAGAGCTTCACTTTCTTCTCAAACTCCAAAGTACTCATAAGATTATAGATAGACTCTTTTTAAGGAACTCAGAAGGGCTCTACACAATCTCTAAACTCCAAGGAAAATGAGATTACTTGAGCTTACGGCCCAAGATCTTTGATTTCATCCAGAACCTGTCCCAAAAGCAGAGCAATTTCCAGAAGTTGTGAGATAAAGACCATGTCACTTTCTCAGTACATGGAATCTACGCTCCAGCTCTCTTGGGGTACATGGGTAGTGTCTCAGAGCCAAACAATAGGATATCTTCAGCTCGGTTGGGCCAACACTTCCTGGAAGCAGGGTCTCCTCTAACCTAGCTGTCCCCTGTGCAGAAGAGCCTAAGCATGGTGTCACTCAGGCATCTGTGCAGAAGCCTGCATGACTTCATGTGAGTCTCTTTTGCTGAGCCCCTCAGTGTGGTAACTCTGATAAGGCAGTTGGCCTCTCTCTCCACAATTTCTCAATTCAACATTTCCTCTTCTAGTGAGGGGATTCAGGATAGGCTACTGTGACATAAACATTATTTTGAGGGGAAGATATTCAAGTCCCTAAAATCCCCTATCTGCCTAAAGGCACAGACTCTCCAAAGAACTTAGAAGAATTTAACTGTTATACATCCCCACTCCAGTAGTTTCTTGAACCAGAGGAGTTTAACATTTATCAGTGTGGATTCTCACAATCATCATATCTTCCATTGTGTGTCCTGTGCACAATTTTATCTTTCCCAAACTCACTTGCTTTCCAGTAAGTGCTTTTTCTCTCCCTGCCCCATCCATAAAGATGGTATACACACACCAAATTCAAACTACTTCTTTTAGTGACATCTTTTTGAAAAGTCTTGGCCTTGCATGATTAGATCTCTTTTCTCTTGCTAGTTTTTCCTCTTTCACTTTAGTTTATAGGACTCTAAATAAAGACTTTGAGAGGACAGAGAAGACACTCTCCTTGCCTTACCTTGGGGTAATAGTGTGCTGTATCTTTTGCTCTCCTTGCAGTCCCACCCTCCATCCTGCCACCTTCGTCTCTCTCTAAGAGACATCTATGGGCTACTTTGGTGGGCTCTTGTCTCCCAGTTTCTAGTTGGGCTTGACCAATGAGTAACCTCAGCAAGAGCACAGAGAAAGGCAAAAGGTTGAGATCTGTACTCCTCAGTTCCCTGTATTGCTGTAGGGTCACTATGGTCTGTGTCCCTCGAGAGAAAGTCCTAGCTAGTGCATGGGAAACCCCCACTCCACTCCTGCACACACACACACACACACACACACACACACACACACACACACACACACATTCTTCTCAGTCTCCTAGTTCTAGCCACTGATCACTTCCCTCACTACGAAGCTTATATGACCTACAACAGCTCCTGTATGCTGAGTATGTTTCTTTGGAGCAGATGCATATGTTTGTCTAAGCTGGTGGCACAGGGGTGGGAAGAGGCCGAGGTAGAATGGCCAGCAGAGAACCTTGTAAATACAGGTCAGGCCAATGCAAAGAAAGTGTATTGGCTGTGCTGTCTGTGTCTCAACGCTTGTGAAAGTTAAGTACAAGGACTTTTCTCAGTTTATCAACAAGGCAGTTTAAACATGGGGTGTGAGATCCAGCATTTTAATGCAGTTGTATAAATTAATAAAACTGAAAATCCATTATCAACTGAGGTTGCTGTCACCTTTGTAACAGACCTTTGCCAGCTCCACCTTTGGAAAAGGTTCCTCCATATACGTAAAATTCCTTTACATGGCCCAGTGTGGTTCTGCTGCTGTGTGATAAAATCCTGAATGGTTTGTAGGGAATAGAAGACAGCTATAGATCAGGAGGCCATCTTAACTGACACCGAGTCTGAACCTCAGATCTATGGTTTATCCCCTCCCAAAGGTGATGTTGAAATTTAATACCCATTGCAAGACATTAAGAGGCTGCCAACTTGGTCTAATTATGATTGGACACCTTAAAGTCTGCCAGAGTTGCTCCAGAACCCCTAAGCGACAAGCACATGGTGAGCCCTTCATTCACATTTGTTGAAGTCATTAAATCAATAATTGATCAATTTTGAATTGAATGGCAAAGTATCCAATTTCAAAATTCAAAATCAAATAGTTAATGACTTTATGAGTCACTTAGGTCTTACTGCTCCTTTGGTTCTACTTTTTTTAAAGTTAAAAACAAGAAGTTACATGGCTCTTTCTTTTTCATAACATGCATGCTACACTTGCTTCCACAAAACAATTGCAGAGCTCACTGAAATGAGCAGAACAGGCCACTGAGGCCACACAAGACACAGGAGCACCTCACAGAGAAGCTAATGTAGCATAACATTAGACCACGAATGTGGAGCTCAAACAGCCCATGTTTTGTCACATATTAGATTTCTGGTCTCGAGCGGATCTTCAACTTACCTGGAAAGCTAGAATAGCTAATTCACAAGAATTTTTCATAATCAACTGACACCAAGAACATAAAGCTGATTTTAGAAAATATAGTATAGCAGAGTGCCCAAGGGCAGCCAATGATACCAACTCCCTGGAACTAACCTCTGAGATAAGTAAAAACAAGAGACAAAATTTCAACAGAAGCAGCAAAATAAGTTACTTGATGAAATTGCAAAGATTCAGTGATAACCACATAGGAGCAAGTAACTACAGCCTCAGTTGATAGTGGATTTTCAGTTTTATTAATTCATACAACTGCATTAAAATGCTGGATCTCACACCCCATGTTTAAACTGCCTTGCTGATAAACTGAGAAAAGTCCTTGCATTTCGCTTTCACAAAGCACTGAGACAGACAGCACAGCCAATGCACTTTCTTTGCATTGGCCTGACCTGTATTTACAAGGTTCTCTGCTGGCCATTCTACCTCGGCCTCTTCCCATCCCTGTGCCACCAGCTTAAATAAACATATGCATCTGCTCGCAAGAAACACACTCAGGTCTTTGTCTCTTCTAGGCAAAGAAACAAAACAAACAAGTAAACAGAAAAGGTTGATATGATAAAAATGGAGCCAACCACAGTTTTTGGCTAACGGATCCTAAATGAGCTAAACTAATTTAAAACTCAAAACTGACTTGGCTCGGTCAGTATGAAATGTATTATATACTAATCCGACTGAGTGGGTTCATAGCTGGCCATAGAAAGTAATAACAAGGGTAGCTAGATTTTAAAGAATATACTATGTGCTGAATGCTTCATAGAAGTAACCTTGTGCCATTGTCACAATAACCCAATCACACAGAATTACTTCACCCATGTTTCTCATATTAGGCAGCTATAACCCTAAAAGTTTAAGCAATTTCATTAAGGAGACAGAAAATCACTAATACTCACTGACTATATTTGCTATGCTTCAATACTGCATTTGAATCTCAGGAATGCGCTGAGTATACAAAAATTTCTGATATACTCTTGTCATGATCCCAAATTTTAATCTAGATATTGGCAAAATATCAAATGTACCAAATGTATACAATGTATCAAATTTATGGTACATTGGTTAATTATTGACAAATCAATGTTACTTACCACCATTATTATTCTATTAAGTTTTATGAAGGTTAGTGTGTAGTTAGGTCATATATTGTTCTGTTTTAAGCTGCTAACAACTTGAGGTAAAAACAAGATATTTAACATATGTACATGTAGCATATTTATATGCTACAGATTTGAATAAGTATAAATAAGAAATTTAAGATTCAACTACTCTTCATACCCACATTCTTTTAGTTCACAAACATTTATTTGTCAATCACATAGAAATGCCAAACACTATATTGTGTGCTAGAAATAAAGTTGAGTATTTGAACCTAAGAAATTCTGGAAAAGACAAAATTAGTTTGCAAAATTAACAAGTTGCTATTGATGAGACTAAAATCAAACTCTAGTTGTTGGATTCAAACAATCAGCCAATTAAGAACAATTATAACTCAGTGAACTGTGGCATGGAAAAAGACTTTGGGAGATTATTTTGCTATGCACTCCGTGATTCAAGACCAAAATGCTGCCATGAAAGACACTAATGTACTCATAGACTATGTTATCAATAGCATGATGAGTCTGAAAACCATACCTAAAGGTTGGAGGCCAGCAAAAGGGAAGAATTTGAAGAGCCTTGGTAGCTATCATAAACTTCCCTAAACCTTCCAGGCGAATCGAGGATATAGTTTTAGATCTTCTGGAAAAAACTAAGTACTAAGATGAAAACTTATATGGCAAGATCTTCAAGTGCAACAAATGTAGCAAAGCCAAAGGAAAAGAAAAGACACGAAAGTCCAGGGCAGTGATCAATAGTTGGATGGGTTTATCTTGAAGATCTGCATAAAAGGAATAGTACCAGAGGTGGCTGGAAAGATGCAGTGAATATCTTGTCTAAGCATTTTCGCAAGCATCCTCTTCATGAGAGAATCTGAGTAAAGGGTGGAATTCCTATCATCCAGGAAGCTGCAATTGGATAAACAGTGCACACCAATGAACTTCCGACCAAGAAGCTCAGCTGACATAGTCCTGATGAACACATTCTTTCCCTTTAGAATTGAAACTTGGGATAATCACTAAATTCTGGAAATTCTTCCTTGAAAATGTCTCCTGAGGCAGGATCCTCCTACCCAGCACCTGCCTCACTGGCCCTTACCCCTTTGGTCTTGATTCTGACACCAGATTTCTAGGCAATGCACCTTTAGCTTTAGCAGGACATTGAGATTTTGTGTTGGAATGAAGGAATAGAAGGACCTCTGGAAAAAAATATTTAAAGAAGATAACTTTGGTAGTCATGTAGGGGTAAGAGTAAGGTTGGACTCCCTGAGATGAAGAAGAGCTATCAGTTCCCACGTGGCCCTGCTACAGAATTGAACAGAATCGCCATGGACCTGGGTGGTCTCCTCTGTGCTTCCGCAAGGGCCAATGAAAAAGCAGCTCCACTCTGCGAGGGTGCTGTGCCTACTTTCTGTCAGCCGCTGCCTTTCAAGCTAACTTGAAACACTGATGTGTTTTAAATAAAATAAGACTGTGTTAATGGAAATAGCCCTGACTTAAGGCTTTAAGTGTGACAAGTAGGGTTAGGGTTTTGTTACTTTCCCTTCTGGGTCCCAAGTTTCTTTGTGAAAGGAAGCTCTGATTAAAATGCCACGCAGCGCCCACACAACTCCAACATCCAAACCTTCCTGCAAGCTTTTGAACACAGCACAAACAACAACAACAAAATGTAGTGTGTTAGAAATAATGTTGTTTATTTTCTGTCTTTTGTTTTGTTTTCTATTAAGGATTGAGGCTGCCCCAGGCTATCCCAGTCATATGTAAACCGAACACAAATTCGACCACTTCTGACTTTGGCACACCCGTAATCAGAAGAGGTCTTGGGGAAGGGCCAGCACCGAGGCCCCCAGCATCACAGAGCTCAGCACAGCTCTGTACTGTCACTGGGCCAAGCCTGGATGCTGGAAGCCGCATTGTCCCCGACCCTGAGCTCCTTCGCCGAGCCCGAGCTGCGCAGAGGCGGGGCAATCCCTGGATCAGACTGACCTCTAGGGGCCGCACAGCGACGCGCAGCCCGGGCTCCCGCGCAACAAAAGAAGCCTCGAGAGGCTTCCAGCGTGAGCGGGCAGCAAAGCTGCGCCGAGTGCTCTCAGATGCAGGCGCCACACAGCCAAAGCATTAACATTTTGCTTGCTATTTATTCAGCTTCTCTGTCTTTAATTCCCCCTCGCCAAGTAGCCTCCAAATGTGTCTCTTTGAGTATCAAAGTGATCATTTTGGATTAAAGTATTCCTTCTCGAAAGATACCTTAATTAAAATGTGTGTGGTGGGGGTCGTGAGTGGGGAGAGACCTCTTTCTACTTCCTCTACGAAGGAAAAAGAACCCGAATGAATAGTTAGAGGAAAGAGCAGATCGCCTTTTCACAATTAACGGAAAAAATACTTGAAAGCTTGTGATGTCTCTGGTAATGGTTCAAGCCCTTGGAATAGGCAGGCTGACAGCGATAGCATCAGGTCAACACTGACGGCACACTCTCTACGTGCTAGGCCCTGTTCTGCTTTCAGCTGGGTCACACATTTCCTGGTACCTGAGAGAGGCTGAGGGACTCCCCCAGAGTCTTGTACGCGGGGTTCAGTATGAGGGCGAGATGCCAAGTGCCCACCACGTGAACAACCTCCTCTCTCACCTACTCACCCGAAGGCCCTTTTCCACTCAGCTCTTGAAACATTTCCAACCCTAAATTACACCCTCACTGTCATAAATAGCAGATCTATGTCAACACTGAGATTATCCAGCTTACCCAGTTTACATGGGAAAGTCTAGGATTTCTTACAGAAAGAGGAAGAGGACTGGGGAAATAGCTCAGTAGAATAAGTGTTTATCTGGCAAGCACAAGGTCCTGAGTTCAATCCTCAGTACAAAAAAAAAAAAAAAAAAAAAAAAGAGGAACAAAGGTTATCAGTACAAGTGGGTCTTTTTAGTCGGTAAAAAAAAGCCTACAGTGGAGGTCAGTTTAGGTCAAGACCATGACATAGAAGGTACACTGGACTTGTAGCCTCAGTACCATCGTTTCCAGAATGGGAACATTAATACTTCTGTTGAAAGATTCTTGTGAAATTCTGTAGGATAATGATGGCAAAGGTGAGTCCTGTGTCCAGTGCTTGTGAAGCACTCAAAATAATACCTGACTATTGGTGCGGTTTTATTGCTTGTTACTGGACTCTGACTAGCCAAGTTCCTGGTGGTGGAAAGAGAGTCCTCTATGAAGTTTATTTTTTTTATGAGGAGAGTGGGTTTATTGGCATCTGCTGTGGCTTGAGTGTGTGCCTGCAAAATTCACGTCAGGACCTTTGGCACCAAATTCACATGCTAAGGTACAGCCTTGGAGGAGTAATTAAGATTGGGTGGAATTATGCAGTGGACATTGGACCCACCCAGTAGCACTGGTGGCTTCGTCAAGAGAAACCCTAGAGCTGACACAGGCACTCATCTCTTCACATGATTCCCTAGAGTATGGGGCAGCAAAAAAGGTCCACTCCAGAGCCAGGAGCTATGAGCCTGCTCTACTAATCACCCAGTCTCCCACATCCGGGTGCCCCCAGGGATCTCTTCATGCTTGAGATTTCAGAGATGGAATAAACTCTGTCCTCCTATGAGAGGGAAACTCTGGAAGGGAGGGGCTGAACCCACAGCCACACAACAAGGCATCAGCAGCGCTGTCTGGCGGATGGGGCTCTTGGGGTCACGTGTTGCCATTTGCACTCTCCATCTCTCCTCAAGCCTCAAGGATCCCGATTTGAGTGACTACTCTTAAGGTAACAATATGCAATACACTAACCATTGCTAATTTCTTATCATCTTGTTTTAAAATTCTGTATCTTTTTATTGGTTTCATTCTCTCTTTAAAATTATTTTTTTAGAAGATCCTATAACCAAGCATCCCATTCCTCTAGTGGCCTACTTATTTCTTACATATTTTTAGAATAAGGAAATTATAATTAAAAGGCAAATTTGAGGTACTATCCCAGTGGCTTGGCTAGGAGGTAGCTGGGCTTTACAAGCACCCGCTGAGTTTATGCGGGATGAACATAATCAATACTTACTCTCTGTGAAGGGCATCTGAGGACAGCACCAAAGCTTTACAAAAGCACTCCACTCCTACACAGAGAAAGTCAGAAATAATGAAGTTAGTCTAATGATATCTCTACTTCCTAACAAGATACTCTTAGAAAGATTTTGTTGGATTAGTTTAAGGCACTGTTAAGCAATTAGCAAGCATAGGTTTGTACTACCTTGAACCGCTATATAAGAAGCCAGGCTGAGTGAAAAAAATTCCCTGGGTACAGGGCAGGCAGGAGGCCTGCTCCAGCACATTGGCCCAAAATACTGATGGCGTTATGTTGGAATGCATGGCACTGGCTCCTAGTGCCAGGACTGCCCGAGATACTCAAAGACACATGATTGCCATCTAGAGAAGGCCAGGACTCAAGACAACAAGGAGAATTAATTTAAAGGAGCCAGGTGAGCTGTTCTATGGTGCTGCAGAATATGTCATCAAAGATGGACAGAGAGCAGTAATAAGCACAGCCCAGATTCCTGTCTGCTACAGCTTTATATCAAGAGCAGATTGAACATTAACCTGTATGAAACTTTAAGAAAAGTTTCCAAAAAGGAAGGAACTCACCACTTAATACAGTGGTATATCAAGTACAAAGGATCCATCCCATCAACAGAGGAGCCAGGATGGTCACTCCCATAACAGCTTCTCTGGGCAATATCATCCCCTCTAAGAGCACCACCCACAGGCAGAGGGGCAGCATTTGACCAAATGGGCAAAGAGTACCATCAGAGAATTTGTCATAAAATTGGAGTGATACTTGATCCATCTATTATGAATGATCAACCCCTCATTTGTTTATCTTCTGCCTGAGTCAGGCACTGTGCTAAACATCGCAGACTATAGAATGGAGCAGACTCATGCCTTTACCCTTGAGAAACACTTGTTTGGCATATCTGACAGGATCTGCAATGAGGTCGTAAGGAAAGTGCTGCAAAGGCGGGGAGGAAAGGCAGCTGCCTCGCTCTGGAGAGGAAGATGGTGGGGGGGCACACAGTATGAGTGGCCACTGCCTAGGCTGCGCACGGAGTCAGGTCACCACACTGGAGGAACGCCATTCCCAGGAGCAAGAACGTATGTGAAGTTTCACCTAGTGCTGAAAGCCCTAGGATACCAATCCTTCGCCCCTCACTATGGCTCTACCACGCTGCATCTCAGACAGCTTACAGCCCTGCTTATTGTCATTCCCAAATGTGCAGTTTAGGTCACATATGTTTTGTTCAGGTAGTGATCAATCTTATATGAGCTCAAGTACGGCCAATGACAGAATGAACAAAGTGGTGGGGGGAAATGAGGCTTCCCTGTAACTAGAGGAAGTGTAAGGAGACAAACTTCCAAGTTCAAATAGCCATAATTAAGTGAAATCCTCCCACTGAGCTCCCTCAGCGAATGAGAACGCAAGATTCCTTTGTAGCTGAGCGTGTACCCTGGCGACCATCACTCAGTACTGCAAGAGCAAGGAGGGCACTGGCAGCAGGTGTTTCCCTGTTTCTCGCACACATTCCTAGTCACCTTGGACTGTGCCATCCAACCATTTTTCAGAAAAGGCTCACTGTCTATTTCTTCCTCCTTGCAGTGAAAGACATTAAGCTTCCTTCAAAATTCTATTTTTATTTTAAATGCTCAGTTGGGAACTTTAAACTTTGTTTTGCTAAGTCATTTATAACTGAAGCTGAACAAATAGCATATGATCTGAATTCTATGCATTTTTCTCCTAGCTTCAAGACTTCCACTCCCAAGAGCTTGAATGCTGGCACCTAATACACCCCATGTTTTGCAAGTGTTGACAAGATAAGGTTCAAAATTTCCAAAAGGACAGCATGTAGGCATAAAATTAGCACACAATTAGGGCAGTCTCCCTTTGCCCTTGTGCTTGACTTTTACTACTCTCCCAGTCATTTTAGTTCTCCCAGTGACCATAGCAGGAAAGGAGTAAAACACAAAAGTGAGACAGAAAAGGAGAGGCTTCCCAAAACACAGGATATCATACTAGTACCCTCTTGGCAACCCTTTATAGATTCTGCCAAGCAATTGCATTATTGACCATTTACCATGTTCTGAGTGCTAACAAACTATAGTAAATAAAGCAAGTCCTAAAATTCATGGAGCATCCATTTCTTCATGGAAGGCAGAACATATGTATAATGCCAGCAGTTCTGTAATGCCAATCAGCTCTAGAAAGAGAGATGCAAAGCCAGAATTATTTCTTGCATGTCATTTGAGTGTGTCTCTCAGGGATGATGAGTCAAAACTTAATCTGCAATAAGGATGTTATGCCTTATGTCTAGTTGTCCCCCCAAAGTCTCATGCAATCATGGGGTGGGGACTTCTAGAGTTTGAGACTTGACCTCATGATCCACTGGGATTATGTGTTTTAGTACTGATGGGATTATGGGTCTAAGTACTTCTGAGACGTGAGTGTGGCCTGAGGCAGGTAGGCTGAGGCAGAGAACCTGAATGTAAGAGAGACAGAGACATAGACTTCTTCTGTTGCTCTCTGTTTCCCTGGTTGGTTGGTTGCTTCTGTCACAATTGCTACTATTCCGCCATGATTGTTGCTGCTCTGCTGCCATGAACTGATGCTCTCTGCCCTGTTCCACTCAGCCTTGGAGCCAGCTGAATATGGATTGAAACCTCCAGTAACTGTGAGCTAAATAAACCCTTCCTTTCTTCACTTTGGGTGTCAGGTGTTTGTCCCAGCAACAAGAGGAGAGTAACTAAGACAAAGGAATTAAGAGAGTAGAAATTTAATTTGACTGTGGAGTTAGAAGCGGAGCCTTTGGGAGTGGTTAGGATGAGCACAGTCTACTCATGATGGAATCATGCTAGGTCAGCAAGATAAGCTCATGATGGAAGGCCTAGAGCTTTATAAGAAAAAAAGATCGGAAGAGACACATAGATTGTGTCATTCTGTTCTCATTATGAGTCTCTGCATCACCCAGAACTGCCAACAAGGAAGTCATCACCAGATGTAGCCCTTCAATTTTAGGCTTCTAGGACTGTAAGCCTAAGTAAACTTCTTTTCTTTGCAAAGGGCACAGTCTTGAGTATTTAGCTGACAGTATCAGAAATCAGACAACTGGCTAAGCTGACAGAGGCTGATGGTATAGTGGAGACTTTGCTCAAAGGATCAAAGGAAGCCTTTATGTAGATGGCATGTAAGTGGAGATCTGACTGGAAAAAGAAACAATCTAGAAGTTCAAAATAAGTTATTAGGGAGCTGGCAAGATGGTTCAGCGGTCTAAAGTGCCTGCTTAGGAAAGCTTAGGCAACTGCAGGGACTGTGGGTGGTTTGATCCCCAGCACCACATGTTGTACGAGCCCAACCCCTAGGGCAGGCTGAGGAAGCCATAATACAGATATATATATATATATATATATATATATATATATATATATATATATATATGTCATTTGCTAGGAAGTGTCTGTGCACCTATCTTTGCATCTCTTTTTTTCAGAACCAGGGATTGAACCCAGGTCTTTGTGCCAGGCAAGTGCTTCTTCTACAGCCATGTGCACCTATATTTGGAGTAGGAGGTTGGAAGGCTATTCAACTTGAGGTCCATCTTGAGACCACCAAGGCACATTCTGGGAGTGTAACTGCTCCTTGTGGACTCTTTCCTTTAAGTCCTCTGAGTCTTCATCCCAAAAATGTTTTGGCATTGATAGTGAGTAAAATGAAATAACACTAGATTCTACCCACACATCCCTAAATTTTCATCTGTTAATTTTTATGATAGCATAATAATAGCTGGCTATGCATCCCAGTGATTGTGCCTGGGAGATGTAGGAAGCAGTCTTGGTGTTTATCCACTTTATGTGATGAAAGGCAAGGTGTGTAGATCTGCAGAAAGATTCAGACTCATGTCATGTTCTGTCTCACAGGTTTTGCATATGTTTACCTAAGCATTACAAGGGTATAATATGTCTACATGATGCTAGGATTTATTTTTAGGTCTTTTTTCCTTTTTATCTTTCTGGTAGAAGCATCCTAATTTCATACAATGGCACATGAAAAACCAAATTTGTGAGTTTTGGAAGCTCAAAAGTGAATCATCAGATTTCTCAGGAATGCATTATGAAGATGATCCATTATGGCAAAATAACTTTTTGTAACAGAAGAATAGTATGGGTATAGGTGATGATGATGAAGACTTAGACATGGGCTGTGTTCCTGTGACAGTGAGGTGGAGCAAGAATTGACACAGGGAATGCAGACCTTCTTGATTCAGATGACAAAGACAACAGCAGTACAAATTTCACTATTTGAAATATCGTGAAGTGGTCACAGAACCAAATGGAACCATCCAATATTAGAACTAGATCTAAAAATACAGTGAGGGTCTTCGCAGGAGTGAAACATATTGGATGGAATGCCAGCACTGCCATTCACTGTTGGAAATTATAACAGATGAAATGCACCAATAGCTATATTCAAAAATGTATTTACCGTGGCTCCTCACTGGCTGAACTGAAAGCATTCATAGGGATTTCTCAAGGTAGTCACAGGAATGTAAAAGACTTATGGAAAAGAAATGAGTCAAACTATGGCATTAAAATGTATGCCTTTGTAGATGGAAAGATATATGCTTTCAATTTAGAAATTTATTCCGGAACTGAGTCATTAAGTCCTTATTTGTATAATAAAAAACAAATTATATGAATAGACTTGCTGCCATTCCCTAAACTAATCTGAGTGTGACATTAGACAGTTGTGTTACTAATTTCCAATTGATGATACATGTGCTAACAGAGCACAGGTTGGGCAGTACACGCAATGTACACAGGGACAAGGCAGAAATTCCAAATGGAATGTTAGCAATCTCACAGCAGGGAACTATACAGTGCAATCCCTGGATCTCAGAAAGATTTTCACTGTCCTTGTATTCAGCAAGGAAAAACAAACTGGTACTGCTGATATCAACATTACACCGCGATGGAAATATTGGTGGAGAAACTTCAGCAGAATGGAAACCTGAGTTAGAAACTTCCTACCTCAAAACCAAAGGTGGAGATGTCATTTATGCAGCAACTATGATGTCACTTGAAACACAGAGCATTGGCCAATGATTGTGTTTTATTTGATCCTAAATGTCTGTGACATAGTTTGATAATTTACAAATGAAATAACAAGTACAAAATACCACAGAGAAATGTTCTGGGGGGACTGGAACATGAATACATAAGAGATAATTCACAGCAGAGAACAAAACAAAATTTTTCTGCCCGTAGAACTACACTAAAAATTATGGATCACACTAGTGAACTGACAAGTGAACAGGCAGGTGTAGCATTCCAAAAACCTACTATGACAATAGGAAACACAGACAGATGTCAATTGTGCTCTCTGAGGAAGAACAGGGATACCTAATGTACATGCTATCAATGTATGTGATACTTGCATGTGGAACATGCAGTTTTCATGTGTGAATACTGCCTTAAATGTGACAATTGAAGCAAATATTTTTTGCCGTAGAATTCTAATGGCATTTTCACTGTAGTCTACACAGATTTTTATTTTTGATACTCGCTCTTAGGTTTCATAAGCAAATACACTGCTGATATGAAAACGTGAACGTCTATTCTAAGCATTCATTGCACATCTGATATTTCATTTTACTGATATCTTATTTCCCTATTTCTCTTTTCTTTCTGGAACCAGGGATTGTACTCAGGGCCTGTGCTTGCCAGGCAAGCTCTTATTCTACTGAGCTATCTCCCCAGCCCTTATTTCCCTACTAAGTACATGTTGTACAACATAGTAGGAAGCTACTGATGAAATAGGAAAAGGACAGAGGCGACAAAAATGACCTGCCATATAGGAAAGGAAAGTTAAGCATAAGTGCTGTCGGTGCTAAGCTAGATATATGCACGGAACATGCAGCTGTCATGTGTGAAGGCTGCCTTGGGTGTGACAGTCAAAGAAAAGATTACTTCTGTGGTAGACTTTTGTTTGTGTTTACATTACAGCTCATTTGTATTTCTGGTTTTGATGTTACCTCTTAGGTTCTATAAGCACATATACAGATGATTAGACAATGTTGATATTTATCTAAGCACTCATTACATAACTGAGATTTTATTTTATGATGGCTTATTTTCTTATCATTTAGGCATGATTTTGTAGAGTGATGTTGATATTTTCATTGTAGTTCACATGGAGTTTATTTCTGATGTTATCTTTTAGGCTCTGTAAGCACACAGCTAATGTGAAGATGTTTATTCTAAGTATGCAGTATATATTGAGAATTTAATACTCCATTTACTGATATTTTGTGTTTCTATTAATAACACATTGCATAATATATCAAGTACCTCCTGAGGAAACAACAAGACTGGTGAGACATCAGGAGTGTCCAACAAAAAGACCAGGAAAGCAAAACACACATGCTATATCATCATGTGGAAGACAGCCTTTGATGTGACCATAGAAATAAAGGGGTTTTTTTTGTAGAGTGCTATTGGTATTTTCATTGTAGTACATTTAGTAATGTATGTTACTCTCTTTCAGACTTTGTACACAACAATGTTGAAAACTTTGATGCCTTTTTATAATTATTTGGTATATATTAAAGTGCAATGCTTTGTTTCTGTAATTTTTGTGTTAAGAATTCAGTGTTTATTATAACTCAAAATAAAAATTGACAACTCATCAAAGGAAATATTTTAAAGAATAAATGAGGATTTGACATGCCCATGACTCTTAGCCTTCATGGCAAAAAAAAAAAAAAAAAAAAAAAAAAAAAAAAAAAAAAAAAAAAAAAAAAAAAAAAAAAAAAAAAAAAAAAAGAGATATATTGCAGCAAGATAAATTGCTTCACGAATCCTGAAAATACCAAAGTGGAATAAGTGAATGTGTGACCATAATATTCATATTCTGATGGACAAGAAAATAATTCATTTATATTCAAAACAACTACATGAAGTTCTTTTGAAACAGACTTATATTAATTTATTTCTATCAATAAAGAGATGGTTGTGCTAATATCTGTTTATAGAAGTCCTTTGTGCGAATTGTAGTGTTCAAGTATTGCATTTCTAACAATGATACGCTACTCTTTGCTTAGCTTAAATTTTTATGTCTTTGTTCTTTGCTTTTGTATCATAGTAGCTTTACGTTATTATTCTATTTTATTTTGGTGCTGGGAATTGAACTCAGGACCTTGGGCTTGCCAGGCAGGCACTGTACTACTTAGCTATATCCTTGGCTAGGAACTTTATATTTTAATTCTACTAATTAATATTTAGTTTCAGGAGATGATGTTTTCTTTCTAAGAGTTACTTCCTTACTCACTGCTCATTCCTTTTTCATAGCATGCCTTTTATTTTGTGGATATAAAAATCTTCCTGAACTTCTCTAAGGATAGAAGATTTTTTTCTCTTACCTTATTTAACATTTTTTATAGAACTACTGTCCTATTTGGTCTATCTCCATATTCATTTTCATATTTCTGAGTCTCGTTATGATTTGTGATAGCTGTTGGACAACGGCACACCCATTCCAATGTTGCCAGCAACGTGTTCCTTGCTGTTGGCCATAGACATCTTCCTCTCCATCAGCTCAGCACCTTCTTGATCAGAAGTAGAAAACTTGCCTGGTTCTGTGCCTATGAGATGTGTGGCTGCAAAGAGTTCTGCTACCATGAGAAAGTAAAAAACTTCCTCCTGGAGTGCTTTATCTCACCACAGCCCTCACTGATTGCTTTAGAGATAACTAACTCAAGTGTAGTCTAGGAAATCAGAAGGGTAATGGGTATGGTAACAGCAGAAGTGTCTTAAGTGAAGATAGTACTACTTTTCATTTGGGAACAACTAGGACTGTGGTAGTCAGCTTTCTGTGACTGTAAGAACTACCTCAGATAATCCACCTATGGACAGAGAAGGCTCTTTGTAGACTCCTAGCCACAGAGGACTCAGCCCATGACTGGTGTGCCTCATTGCCTGTGGACCTATGTAGGTGGTACTTCATGACACAGGGCACAGCAAAAGCCATTTATGGAAGCAGAAGGTAATGCAAACATTGAAAAGAAAGAGACTGAAGTTCCACAGTCCTCTTTAAGGACTTACACAATGTGTCCTCAAACTTACCCCTTGGGCCCTACCTCTTTAATTTT
Organism: Myocastor coypus; assembly: GCA_004027025.1. Lineage (NCBI taxonomy): Eukaryota > Metazoa > Chordata > Mammalia > Rodentia > Myocastoridae > Myocastor > Myocastor coypus. Next base: position 19,522 of record PVJA010017258.1, on the reverse strand, counting down.
CTGGAACACTGCGATAGCACCAAGTAAGAGCCAAGCCTCTTATCCATTGGGTTTTCGGGCACATGTAAGATCCAAAGTAGCATGAGGGCATTTTCTAGTTGTGTCATAACTTGGAAATCATTGGTACTAGCATTTAAAAAGAGGGACCAGGGTTGTCAAAATGTCTATAATAAACCAAACTGTCTCACAGAAAGCGAGCTTATTCAGTGTGCTTTCCTTTGCGCTGATGCTAACTGTCAGACCCAGCAACCTCAATCCTGGTGGAGGGCAGACCAGCACTCTCTAGTGTTCTACCCCTAGCTCCCTGCTCTTTTGTAGCTATCAAGAGGTTTCTCGTTATTGTTCCTATATTACCATTTCACTGAGGTCTCTGTTTATCCTTTAAAAAAAAAAAACTATTTAGAACAGAGTCTACAGTGTCTCACTACGTAGATCAGTCTTGTAGTGATTCTCCTATTTTCAGCCTCTCAAGTGCTGGAATTATAGGCGCATGTCACCATGCTCAGTCTCAGTTGCTGTCTCATGACAGCCCAGGAGCAGAACTGGCAGGGCAGGCCAGGGATCCAACCCCAGCCGCTGCACTCTACCTAAACAGGCACTTCAGTCCACTGACCTTTCTGGCCATCCTGAGGTCTCCTTTTAAAAAGAAATAATAACCTGACCTCCAACCAAATTCTGACTTTCTTGTTTTAAAATTACAAAAGTATCATTCCACCAACTTTATTATTTCTTGTTCTTTAAGCTTTTTTCTCTACTTTCACCCATCATTGTTTAAAATCTGTTCTGACTACTATGTGCAATTTAATCCATCCTTTCTGGCTGTTGGACTGTCTCTGTCGTGTATATAAAGCATCTTTTATCCATTTCCCTGTTGCTTGACCTCTGGGTGGCTTCCAATCCCTTGCTGCTATATTATTTGCTCCAGCGAAAATGCTAATCGATGTCTCCATGTGACTATTGGAGAGTTTCTTTGAGTTATGCACATACATGCAATTGCCAGAGTTCACTATGCAGTTATTGCCATTAAACACCCCTATATTGCTCTCATCAGAGGTGCCAGTAATCACACCACCAAATCTAAACGCATACTCTGTTCACATCCTAAGTAACCTCTCAGGCATTCGTCAAGGTTATTGCTTCTAGTTGGAACCGTGTTTTGCTTTGGTTCCACAGAGCTACATAGCTCCACCCATTTCATTAGGCATTTCCTCTCCGCCTGCTTGAATGGCTCCTCCTGCTTTTGCCAGCCCTTAAGTAGTAAAAGCCACTGAGATCTGCCCAAGGAGCAGAAACCTTTTCTTCACCATTAAGATGCAGAACCACATGTTCCTGCAGCTTTCAATATCATAGCAATTTTTTTTAATGCGTTTAGGACAGGGTCTACAGGATTTCACTACACGGATCGGACTTGTAGTGATTCTCGTGTTTCCAGCCGTCTAAGCACTGAGATTACAAGGAGCACCATCATGCCCAGTCTCAATCACTGTCTCAGCACACCCCAGGGGCGGAGCCAGTACGGCACTCCAGGGATCAGACGCCACTCCCTGAATCTAACTAAGCAGGTGCTTTATTCTGCTGAGCTATCTTACCGGCCCCGTAGCAATGTTAATGCCCTCCAATATATGCAAAACTCTGACCTTAGCCCCCAAACGCCAGTTCAGACAGTTAACTTCTAACTCAATACCTCTATTTTCATAACCAGCATTGAATTCTTACCACACACTCTTGATTTTTCAACACAGTCTGCTTATTACTGTCTTAGTTACTCGTCTATCATTGCTGGGACAAATACCCGACACCCAAAATGAAGGAAGGAAAGGTTTATTTAGCTCACAGTTACTGGAGGTCTCAGTCCATACTTGGCTGGCTCCAAGGAAGAAAGGCACATGGCAGAGAGCAGCATTTCATGGCAGTGGAACAGCGACAATGGCCACAGAGGCAACAGAACAACCAAGGGAGCAGAGAGCAACAGTGCCAGTCTGTCTCTCCATCTCTGTATTACATTCAGGCCCTCTGCCTCAGCCTATCCACCTTAGGCTACACCCATAATCCCAGAAGTACTTAAAACACATAATCCCAGGGATCATGGGTCAAGTCTCAAACTCTAGATCCGTACTAAAACACATAATCCCAGTGACTCATGAGTCAAGTCTCAATCTATAGAAGTCCCCACCCAATGACGGCATTAAGCTTTGGGGGGACAACTCAACATAAACCATAACAATTACTTTTGCTCCTCTGTTCAGTGATTGACAATGGTGCATTTCCAGTTGTTCATGCAAAAGTCTATGATCATGTTTGCTTCCTCTCCTGGCATCCAACCTGTTAGTAAACTGTGGGCCCAACTCATAAAGCACACCTCAGTGTCCTCTTGCCTCCAGCTCAGTCATCATCCTCATGAGTTACTGCAGTATCTTCCCAGATCTAGAGCAGAATCTTGCAATTCTTTGCTTCCTCTTATCCTGATCTAGCCCATTTCCCACACAGAAGCCAGCATGCTTCTGCTTTAAAGTGAGTCAGATGTTATAGTATTCAGCTTGTGGCCACTGGAACAAAATACCTCCTATACTTACCTTAAAGGAGGAAGGGTTCCTCTTGGCTCCTGGTTTCAGAGGTTTCAGCCCGCAGTCACTAGCTCTAAGGCAGAAACAGCCTGGAGGAAGGGTGTGATGGAGCAAAGCTCTTCAACTTGTGGCACCCAGGCATGGAGGAATAGCTCACAAATTCATGATGCTTTGAGCCACCCAGACACACCTGAGAGTGTGCTTTACTAGTGCTCTGGACCAATGTCAAGCCGATTGGGTTTTTAGCCTTTCAAGTTAATCAAGTTGACAGCAAAGATGACTAATCATAGATTAGTCATAAAATTCACCAGTAGTTCTCAACCCACTGAAAGAATGAGATCAGTTTCCTTCCTGTGGCTGCCCTGTCTGCCAGGGCCTGAACCTGGATTAGGCTCAGCTTTACTTCCCACTTTCTCTCAGAACTTCCTGCTCACTTTCTTTCAAGACACACTGACCCCCTCGTTCAGTGTGGTAACACCACTCTGTCAAAAGGCTTTTACGTGTGCACGTTCCTCTAACATGTATTTGTAAACTAAAATCTAACACTCAAATATAGTATTTTTTTAAAGAAACATATGCTGTCATATTTCAATAAAGAAATATAAATAGTGGTCTTAACAGGGAAATGGTGGACACAGAAGCTCTCTGCAGGCCCTGTCCCACTGCAGGCCTGGGCCGTCCCTTCCCTCTCTATGCTTGGCACCCAGTGTTACTGTCTGGCCCTTCAGGCCACAACCTGTACTCCCTCCTCCCTACACTTGAGTGCTCCCATGGCACTACTTGCTTTGAGAGCTGATGGTGGCCATGAGTCCTGTCCTCTTTCCATCCCCCAGTGGTGCCCAGGAGGGAATCGAAAACACACGTCAATCAGCCTTTTGTTCAGATGAACACCAACTTACCTTTTCACTTTTCTGGTGTTTTTGCCAGGAGATCACCTACTGCAATGTTTTGGCAAAAAAAATGAGATTATTTTTTTCTGAGCAAACATATCTTTCATAAGATTAGATGAACGTGAAAGTTTTTTTTAAAGGACATACATCAGCTTTATATTTCTGTCTTCAAGTAATCAACATGTTGAAATCAAGAATTACCGCTGATAACCACTAAACAAACCTCAACTTGCAGGAAGGGTACTGGGAAGCCTGAGCACGTTATGTGGGTGAGAGAGTCACAAGTTAATGTAGGGCAGAGGTGGAGCCTTAAGCAGGGGGACTGTTTGTCCAAAGTGCATATAAGGATTGGGCAAAGAGAAAGAAATCTGAATCAAAATAGATTTTTTTCAGAAATGTATCTGATTTTTTTTTCTCTGTATGGGAATGAACTATTACTAAAAAGGCAAAATAGAATTTGTATTTCATGTAGTGTTAATATAAATATGAAAATATATTCTTAATCTAAAACTAAATATCAAAACTAAAGAACAAAACTTAATATAAAACTAGTTAATAAAACCACCCCCTCCCTTCTCTCAAAACTTCTGTGGAAGTTTTCCTGCCAAAGAACCCTCTCAACAGATAGTACAAATGAGCATGTGGTTATTATGCAAGAAGAGTTCTATTCTCCTGTAGTTATCTGGCTCCAGAAGCATTCAGCAGGAATGCTAAGGGTGTCTTTGTACGCAGAAGCAGAGATGATTTTTTCCTGCTTGGAAATCTGACTACTTTTGATCTATCTGCTTTCCATTTGGTTGCTTATGTTTCTGCTGGCATGCAGTCTTTGGGGATGACAGGCCAGGACCACAGGCAGGAAAAATGCAGTGCTGTGGGAAGAAAACGATCGCTCAGAGACTCTGCTGTTTAATATTGCAAAAGCCTAGGGGAGGGGTGCTTTCGAAAAGCCAGCAAGCAATCCTCACTTCCCCCATCCAAGTCAGTTCTGGTGCTCTGCTCGTATTCCTTCTTCCTTTAGGGAAAAAGAAATAACCTGTAAAAGCCTCCCCACCAAAGGTCCACAACACCTAGTAATGTGATCCCCAACAAGTTACAACTATCAGAATGGATTGGTTTAATAACCTCAATTGCTAGAGTTTTATTTGTTCTATTTTAAACTAGTGTATTTCTGTTTGTGAATGAACATTTCTATCAAGGCAGGCCTTTTTCTCTGCACAGAAGCTGTTGGAGACTTTAAAGCAGTATTCGTTGCATCCTGTGAGGCTGTGGGTCATCCTTTTTAGAAGCCAATTAAAGATGCAGGCTCTCCTCCAGAGTCACAATTGCACAGTCATATATAAACTTTGACATAGCCCCCATGTTTCAATTCCTGCTCTAAACAGTTTTCCATAGTGAATCCCAAGTCCTCAGTTGGATAATATTCCATACACATCCGTATTAGCTAAGACAAATGGCTCCAAAATTAAACACACTCCCAAGAGGCCTTGCAGGTATTTTTCCTGGCAAGCACACAGTACAGGTCTAAATTAAGATCTAAAACATGGTGTGGGTGACTGGGACCACATAGCCTGAAGGACAGAGAAGGAGCCTAGGCTCCTATGACACTTCACCGGCTGTGTGTTTCACCTCTGCTTTCTTAGATGGGAAAGAGAGATAAGATCTCCTCACTTCCTAAGCTCTATGTTTGTTGACATTTCCAAGCCCTTGAAATGCTCTGTGCAAAAGCTAGCCCATGTAATTTATGCTTTTCTTAGCCCTTTATTATTTGAAACCTCTGTTTTCTCTCTTCTCTCCACCTTCATGATCCTAAAACACAGACTGAGAGAGGAAAAGAGGACTGAGAGAAATCCGTCCAGGTCGTCTCTGTTTCTACCAGCATGCTAACCACGTGACCTCTATATAGGTCCTCCTATTGTCCAAACACGCAGAAATGAGCACAGAATCCTGGCCAGTCTGAGGAACCTCTTCTGGTCTGAGATTGGTCCACATGTAAGGACTCTATTCCTTTTATGAAGCTAAGATCTCCCTCTAGGACAATTACCACTAAGTTTACCTTTTAGAGGTCTGTGGAATCAGCTTATTTTCCTTCTAGAATAAGAAAGGTCAGAGGCCAGGGATATAGTCACATCCATTCAATGCTCCCTGGCCCCATGCATTGTGCAGGGGTGCATGTCCTAAGCTTCGTTTTACTCATTCAGGTTCTAAATATTAAGAAGACACCAGAAGGTAAATTCATAGCCTTAGCTGTCTCTTCTTGAAAGTTAATTTCCCCTTATTTCTTCAAAATACCCATGTAACATGATACTTAGGCTTTCACCTGAGCAGTCCCTCAGTTTGTTTGTTGTTTGTTTCTTTATTTCAGTCCTTCGGTTTGAATAGAATTTGGTTTGAACAAGGCCAGAGAAGCATCATTATTGTGGTCTGGATTGAACATGGCCCTCCAAGTCTCCTGTGTTCAAAGGTGACTGGACTATGGAGCAGTACAGTTCGCTTGCCTCTGGGAGGTGAGGTCTGACCAGAAGCAGTAGCAAGCAGAGGTGGATGGGGAGTGCTTCGCCTCCCTCTCTGCCCCTCCTATGTCTCTCTCTCTGTCTTCTAGCCACGTAGAATGAGCAGCTCCCCTCCACAGCAGGCCTTCCCAGCTCACTGCTTCTGGTCTGCCAACCGTGAGCCAGAACTTCTGAAACTGTGGGCCAAGGTGAATCTCTCCTCCATTATTTGCACAAGTGGGAATTCAGCAGTGTGTCTCATCCATGAGGAACGTAGCTGAGACAGTCATCACCCACTTTGTTCTGCTCAATCCATTCACTCACCCCTCCACTCCCTCGACAAACAGAACCTGCTATGCTACTTCCAAGAAAATTGTCAGGGACTCCAAAATAGGAATCATACCTAGTTAGTACATGGCTCAACATACTTGGCTGTTGATAAATTATTGCATTGTTGTTTTTAGAGAGAAGCCATCCTCATTCTTTCAATATCTGTTCTAATACTAGTTTCCATCTATATAGACCATTGAATCATTTTCTGTTCCGGATTGGACTCTTAGATTTTGATTATATTCATGGTTTAGCTTATCTGTCTACAAAACGAACATTTTTTTTTTTTTTGTCTTTTTGAGACAGGGTCTCACTGTGAAGCTCAGGCTGGCTTTGAGCTCACTTTTGTAGCCCAGGTTGGTCTCAAACTCACAACGATCCTCCTGCCTCAGCCTCCCAAGTGCTGGGATTACAGGCGTGAGCCACCACGCCCGGCTAAAACGAACATTTTTAACTTTTTATTTCTTTGGTACAGGGTCTCCCTACACAGCTTGGACTCACAGTGAGCCTACTATCTCAGCCTCCTCAGTGCTGGGGTCACAGGGGTTCACCACCATTCCCAGTTTTGGTGGCCAGCACAGCGCACCTAAGGTTCTGGAGGCCTGCACAGTACGTGGTGCTGAGGATCAAACCCGGGTCCTTGCACTTGCCAGCCACTTAGACCACTGAGCTATCTCCTCAGCCCCTCCAAAACTAATTTTTAAAAGAGAAAGTTGTATTATTTCTTTCTCTCACAGCTGCAACTTTTATGACTTTCTCCTGTACAATTTCTAGAGATCACTCTTCTCTCTGTTTCTCCCTACATTTGGTGAATAAGACCCATGTCTTCCACCCTTTTGATGAACAAAACTGCAGAAAAAGAGGCCAGCATTTCCAGAGAAACTACCTTCAGCTACCAACCACAGGGACAAGCAAAGCAAAAGGAAGAAGAAATGCTCTGTTAAGTAGATATTGAGAAAGAAAGAAAGAAAGAAAGAAAGAAAGAAAGAAAGAAAGAAAGAAACAAAGAAAGAAACAAAGAAAGAAACAAAGAAAGAAACAAAGAAAGAAAGAAACAAAGAAAGAAGAAACTACTTCTGCACTTCTGGAGACAGGTCAGTCACAAGAGTATGTGGAACTTTGTTTTCCTCCCAAGGAACAGCCGACAGTTTTAATTTTAGCACAGTCCTTGAATGAGCTTAGGGAATCCACGGTAACCAATTATCCTAAAAATCCATGATACAACAGGACAGGAAGGGTATGCATCCCCTAATAAATATTTGATACTGGCTTCCAGGTTTTCATACAATGGCAGTTTTCAAAAGCAGTCTTTCTTCTGAAGGATTAGATTGACAGGCAATTACTTGACAGCTCTTTCATCCACAAAGGACTGGAGAAAGCCTAGCATACTTAACTATTGTAGCTGATATTTTGTGTTGGCTTTTCATTTTAAAGCCATAATTTCACACCCTCCGATCACTAAAAGTTTTTGTTGTTATTGAGACGAGACTGATGATAGCGTTCAGGCTGAATTGAACTTACTACATAGCCTAGGATGAGCTTGACTTTGTGGTGATTCTCCTACCTCAGTGCCCCTTGAGTGCTGAGATGACAGGTGTACATTACCACACCTGGCTCAACTTACTAACCCACTATTTCTGGAACAAGTTCCATTTTCCATGAGACCAAACAAGTTGTACCATGTCAAGCCACTAGCCAAAGGGAGATTTGAAGTCAGGCTGTCTTTGAGATGATGGGAGAGTTAGACAGGAACGTGAGGAAGCCTGTCTGGCCATCCACAGGAAACACAGTAGGATAGGTTTTGGAGGCCCTGAGACCCAATATTACTACTCCCAGCACTTGTCTCAGCCCACTAGTATTTTGCATAGTCATTTGTAAAGGAAAATACCAGAATACCTCAATACCTTGGAATTTTCCTGCTTGCAGAACTTGACACAGAACAAAGAAAAATCAGGAAAGGTGGATGGCTGCCCAAGGGAAACAAAAGGAAGTTCTAGTGTTTTTAGCTCTTCTTCCCAGGGAAAGAAAGCAGGTAGGGATGGATAGGTTAGCAATGGGCCTGCTTTGTAAACTGCATGATTGCATGAGGACTACCTGTACACCTGCTGTGAGGCGCAGCACATCTAGTAAGAACTGAGAAGCTTTGGTAAGATGCTTTTGAAAAATCAGGGGACTTTAACTGTGTAAGAGAGGAAAGAGCCCAGATGAACTGAGGAAGGCGATCCAACATTAATGGGGTTTTTGGGTTTTGTTGTTTGTTCATTTGTTTGTTTTGGGGGGCTTCTGTGTATATTTTTGTATTTTCTTAGGGCAGGGCCTGAACGCCCTACAATATTCAGGGTCTCACTACTAGATTGGACTCACAGTGATCCACCTGTTTACAGCCTCCCAAGAGTTGGCATTATAGGTGCACGCTACCACACGCAGGCTCATTTGCTGTCTCAGGGTGCCCCAGAGGCAGGGCCATCACGGCAGGCCTGGGGGATCAAACCCCTGGCCCCTGCACCTGTTTTCAGGCACTTTAATCCACTGAGTTATTTGGCCAATCCCATTAATATTTTTAAAAATTAAGCTTCTTCAGGAAACATTTTTAAGTATTATATAGTCTTCATATTAAATCCTTGTGTACATGATCAACAGTATGAAACTAACAACTTGAACTAAGCAGTGTAACACTGTACATTGTACATTCAAATGAACTCTGTTTCATTTTCATAAAACCAAAGGATATTATGATTATACCAAGGGCCTGTCATTAAAAATCAATGTGCTTGGTTCCATAAGGAGTTGCTGCTTAGTAAGCCCGTGTCAGCCATGTGAATGGCACAACCACTTCTGAGTCTGGTAAAGCTGACAAGCTAGTGAGAATTCTGTAGAACACATCATTTCAGAAAGAAAAAGAGCTGCAGTTAGAGACGGGATAAAAGATCAAGTAGTGAGCAGACCACAAAGGGGAGAACTAGGAGAGAAAGTGAAAATGTTGGCCAAGCGAGAATTAGGTGTAGTCCCAGCAGTGCTTAGGAGAATGAGTTCTGACCTTCCAGATAAATGATTTCATCTCTGTGTTTTATTTTTGCCCCTTGAAAAATAGAAACAATAGTGACAATTGTAGTTATTGCAAGAAATAAGTGAGGACATGTATATAATATATTAGGGGACATAAGTAATTAGAAAGTAATGGTCTTAAAAGAATGAAACTTACTTTCTGTCATAAATACCATTTACATTTTATAATAAGTGTGTATTATGCTAATAATCAAGCAAAAAGGGAAAAAGCAGCTAGCCAAACACATGAAAGTATACAAATTAACCCCAAATAAATTTCATTTGTTTAAAAAGTACAAAGAAATTTTTAAGTAAAATGTCAACCTCAAGAGCCAGGTCTAGGGGCTGGGGAGATAGTTCCATGGCACAAGTGCCTGCCTGGCAAGTGCAAGGCTATGAGCTTGAACCTCGGTCCTGCCAAAAAAAAAAAAGAACCAAGTGTGTCTCAGTTACTTTTCTTTCATTGCTGGGACAAAATACCCAACACCTAAAATTAAGGAAGGGAAGTTTTATTTATCTCACAGTTGGTGGAGGTTTTAGTCCATATAGCTGGCTACAAGGCAGAGGGGTACATAACAGAGGTCAGCAGGTCATAGAAGTGGAAAACAGCAAAGAACAAAGGGAGAAGGAGTGACTGTGGCAGCTAGCAAACCCGTCTCCCTTCCTTACATTGTACCCACCCCAGGATGGGTATAGTACTCACATCCATAATCCCTGAATTGGATCATGAATCCAAACTCTATAAGCCATCTCAGTGACTACATCAGGCTTTGGGGATACAACTAGACACAAACCACAGCATTCACTCCCTGACCCCTCATGCACATCCCTTTATGCAAAGGGATTTTAGTCCATCTCTAGGAGTTGCTAATGTCGTAACAGTTTCAGCATTGCTGAAAAGTCCAATTTCCAACTCTCTCTAAGATCTAAGGAAAATTCTTAGATGTGAGCCCCTGTACAAATGAAAAGTTAAAGAATTCCAACATTCAATGACACAAGAAAAATATTAGCTTTCCAAAAGGTGCAAACAGCAGAATACAAAGCATTGGGATCAAAACAAGTCCAAAATCCAGAAGGGCAAACTTTAACTCCACATGGAACATCTGAAGCAATCTGTGGCAAATTGTGAACTCCATGTGGCTCCTCCTCTATGGCACTTTTGGTGGTAGTTTCTACGGCTTTTCTCCTCAGCTGGCTTTGCTCCCTCATTGCAACTTTCCTTAGATGATCTAGTTTCCTCACTTTTCCAGGGTTCTGAAGCTTCTATTGAATGTTAGGCTTTTCACTTTCTGCTTCACACGCTGACCATTCAGGGGCACACTGCCTGACTTCTCAGGCCTTCTTCTGAAATTGAGGTGGAAGCATTCTTATTCTCAGAATTTTTGAATTCTGTGTGTGTGTAAAACCAGTGCCATGTGGATGATGCCAAGGTCTGCTGCCAGCTGGAGCAATAGCCAGGTTTTCTTCTCTCTTGGCTCTATGGGTCGAGTGCCTGAATCACTGAACACTCTGATCCTAATTCCGAGGAATAAATTCACTGTTCTGCCACCATTCTGGAAACTGGTGTGGCTGTTGCCACCATTCTGTAATGTGGTGCTCTATGGCTTTCTTCTTAAAGCAAAGTCTTCCACTTTTGAAGTTTTGAAGTTGAAGAGGGTAAAGATTTGATGCTGCTTGTGATACCCTCAGGTTATCTTTTCTATTTTCTTGTCCCTTCTCGGCAATGGAGATCTCCTCTGCTCTTTGTTTGCAGTTTGCATTTTTATTGGTGCTTCCTTTCTGACCAAACTCACATTTTAAATTATTCGCCTGGGTTTTTTGCTCTTGATTCTCAACATAAATCTGACTAAAAGTCCCCAACAATACAATAGCTATGTCACTACCTCAATAATGGAGTTCCTTGAAATTTCTTGAGAGAGAGAGAGACAGAGACAGAGACAGGGAGAAACAGAGAGAGAAAGAGAGAGAGAGAGAGAGTCTACAAGGGTATTCAGGGTCTCACTGTTAGATCAGACTCATAGTGATCCACCTGTTTACAGCCTCCCAATAGCTGGGATTACAGGCATGTGCCACCATGCCCAGTTTCAATTGCCATCCAAGCGCACCCCAGGGATAGAGCCAGCATGGCAGGCCCAAGATTAAAATTTCTTTTGCAAGACTAATCAGTCTTCTGCACTTAATCCAAGTCTCAGGCAAAGTCTCTGGAAATGAGCAAAATTCAGACAAACTTTCTGCCAAGCCATATACACGTTGGCTACAGCCCAACAACCAATGCAGTCCTTCTTCCCAGGAGAAACTTCCCCAGCCTGGTCTTTACAGAAAGGCTTTCTATCAGCATTCTGGTCTTCTGAGCTCTGACCAGAATCTCCCATACAGAACAGTTGAAGGCATTCCAGTGCTTCTCTTTCAGGTAGCATCTCCAAGTCCTTGCTCTCTCTTCCCATAAGCCATTCTAAAAATTTCTTGGATAACATGATCAGGTATAGTTACAGCAATGACCTCACTCTAGGTATCCAATTCTGTCTCCATTAATTTTCTCCCCTTGTTGAGACAAAATACCCAATAACCAAAATTATGCAAGAATGATTTATTTAGCTCACTGTTAATGGAGGTTTCAGTCCATACTCAGCTGGCTCTAAGGCACAGTGGCATATGGCAGAGTGTAGTAGTTTGTGGTGGTGGAAAACAACAAAGAGTAAAGAGTAAATGGAGAAGCAGTGTCTGTGGCAGCTAATAAGCCTCTCTCCCTTCCTCATATTGTATGAAGATTTCTCACCCTGGAATGAGTGTAGCCCTTGCACCCCTGCATTGGATTATGAACTATCACAGACTTTAGAAGCCACCCCAGTGACTGTATAAGGCTTTGTAGAAACAACAAGACACAATCCATAACAAGGATGGAGTTATCAAATAAATCCAACATCCATCTCCTAGAGGTCACACTAAGGCGACAGTGGGTACTCAAGCACCCATCCAGTCATGTTTGGATCATGGATCTGCAGAGACCTCACATCCTGTCACAGATGTCCTCCACACAGAGTTTGCCAATGCAGACATTGACAAATACTGAGACTGAATATCTAGGACCACCTCAAATGGAGCAAAGCACAGATCCTGTGGAAGCTCAAGTCAAGGAATACATTGCAAACAGGAGCCATCTTAAATAGAAGTATCCCCTTCTCTGCTACCTCAGGCCTTGGTGTGAAAGGAGTGCCTGTGTCCCATAAGGAGAGAAAGTACGTTAACAGAAAGCTTTGTATTCATACCGGTTCCAGTGAATAAATCAAACCCTCAGGCATTTCACACAGGATACACACTGAAGTTTTCCAAATAAACCACGATCTGTAGCAAAATGAAGAGAGCTGGGATTCAGACAGACCTGGCTTTGGATCCTCTTTCTATCACTTATTAGCATGTGGCCATCTTCAATTAATTAGCTTGGTTCTACATACTCAGCGGTAAAAAGAGCAACACTATTATTTGCCTGACAAGTGTCCTGTAATGAATAAATGATCTAGCAGTTTTTTAAATCCCCTAATCTGTTTCACTTATACAGTAAATGTTTAATAAATGCAGCCTACTTATCTATAGATTTCTCGGCTGTTATTACTTGAGAAATTAAATATTCTGGAAACTTGTCCAATCTTTTTTAATTATAACTTTATTTTATTTTGAAGAACAAAAATAAGAACAAGAAAAACAAAAGCAAAGACAGAAACAGGGTAACATATAACAGTGCATACAATACAGATTTTCAAGACAAGGATAGATGATTAACGGTGATCGATATATTATCTATTTTTATTGTCAAATTTGTTGCTCAGATTAACAGATACAGTGATGGAAGATGGGACATAAGATTGAATATTACCACTTAAAATTGATCATGCAAATTGGGTCAGAGGACAGTCATATGAATCAAATATTGAATGTGGCTATTTTATGACTCCAAAATAGCAACCACTGACTATATAGACCTTATTCATATTTCTTTTTTTCACAGATACTAAAAGATTAAACAAGTGATGTAGCATTCAATATTTTTTTTGTATACAGATCACTTAAGTGAAAGCAGTGAAGCCAAAAATGCTGCAGTCATTCCCACTTCCCATCATTAGCTAATTCACTTTCCAACAAAGATCCCTGCATAGATGGAAGGTATTTTTCATGAATGGGTATTAAGGAGATAAAAGGAAATATTTTCAGCATAACATCTCTCTAAATGCTCAGTAATATACAGGGCCATATGAATTACAAGCACAAAATACATGTCTTGCATGCCTTTACATGCTTTAGTCTAATTTAATAGTATTGATATATGTTCTCAATTTTTGAGACTAAAGTGAAACTGTTTCATTGCTGTTTTGTCATTTTTCTCATTAAAATGAATAAAAGATGTATAAAAATAAATACATAAACAAACAAACAAAAAAGTGGGATAGGAAAAGAACATCATGGTGGACACCTTAATTTTTAAAAGCATTGCCCAGGATTGCCTGTCAAAAGCAACTAGAAGCAAAGGCATTCCAGTGACAACAATCTAACCTGTCTACCCAGATCTTGAGTTCTAATCTCAAGGTTCCTTGAAAAACAGATATTCGGGGCCTGCCAAACAGGCAGTGGACTATAGCGCCTGCTTAGGCAGAGCATAGGGACCGGGGTTTGATTCCTGTCGCCATAAGCTGTGGAAGACCCACTCCCCGGGGCATGCTGAGACTTTGATTGAGACTGGGTGTGGTGGCACACACCTGTAATCCTAGTGCTTGGGAGGCTGAAAATGGGAGGATAACTAGAAGTCTGATCTGCGTAGTGAGACCTATAGACTCTCTACTAAATACATTTTTAAAAAAGAAAAATAGACTTTCAGTTGTGTAACGTGGAAAGTAGAAGGTATGAATGAAATAACTTGTTACACACTCAGTAAGAAAAACTCAACAATGAATGGAATGAGTGAATAGGATACTGGGGCTGGCTTTAGGGACTTCTGCAGATCTGAATATCCAAAAACATAGCTCTGATGACCTGTAATGTACTTAATTCAAAATATTAATAACACAAATAAACATACACTGACACTAGAAGGAAGAGAAAGAGAAAGAGAGAGGACTACTTTCAAAAGAACTCAAATTAGTAAGTGTAGAAAGTATGGCATAACCTCTACAGTCTCATTTCCCATTCATTTTATGATAGCTTTCACATAGAACCATTGATGGATATGAATCCCTTGGGCTTGAAAGCATGTTGGAAGACAAGGGATCCATGCCAACTCTAAACATCATCTCTCAACTGCAATTCACTACAAACGAATTGCAGTGAAAAAATACAGTGGGCATCATGGTAAACAAATGAGCACAACTCATCTTAGCAGCCATGGGCAAAGTGGCATCGCGACTCCTCTCCTCAAGCAGTGCACTGAGAAGGTCACAAAGTCATCTTCCCTATATGTTTCTATGCACTCTGGTGATCTAGGATTTGAAGACGGAGCACACCCTACATGAGCAACAAGCCTGGGAGTTGTGGCCTGACCTCTCACGCACTTTAATGTTCATCTTTGCTGTTGCTCTCCTGCTGTGCCATAGTCTCTGCTTCCCTAAAGGATCATGGGAGTACGCTCTAGGGAATCCTGAGTCTTTGCAATGTCTTGGTCTTGTCTGATTGAAGAAACAGTTCTGGATTAAAGACTTAAGAAGTTCAAATATGAAATTCAGTGTGTGATTTTTGCAACCTTAATTAAAATCAAGGATACTGCTGAATAAGGAAATATGAATATGATATATTAAATGAAGTACACTATCAATGTTATGTGTAATATGGTCATTAATGTAATATACTAATTATTTTAAGTTAAGTGGGAGAAGGTTCTTGTTCATAGGAAGATTCCTGGTACAATATGTCACTACAGTATTTGAGGTTATCATATCACAAACTTACTCTCAACTCTTTTCCCAAGTATAAATAAGTAGCAACATACAGAGATATAGAGCAAATGTGATGGAAATGCTTACAGTTAGTAATAGTATATATTGCTGTGATAGAATGTAAATATTCAATTTTCTAGGCTTTCAGTTTTTCTGAATATTTAGAACTTTTTCAAAATGAAAAGTTGAGAAGAGGGAGAATGCTACTGAAATAATAAATTTCAAAATTTAATATTCCACATTGAAAGGAAATACTATTCAAAAAATGTATTCAGAATGATCAATATTAAGACATGGGAATTTTATCAAACTTTGCATACCCAGGCAAGAAGACTAAATCAATGGCTAGGGAAAAAAATCAGATGGTCATTTTATTTTTGACAAGGAATATCCCAAAAAACTATAAAGTGACAACTTCTAATACTCAGAAGGAAATATGTAAACCAAAGATTTTTGTATTTGTGTTTTTTACTCCAGCCAAATTAACCGCAGTAATAGAAATTACTTTATACATTTTAGTGTTTTATTTTGAAATAATTTTATGGGTACAGAGCAATATTTTAAAAGTCACAGCCTTTCTGTCTATATTTCATCCACATTTCCCTTATAGCTACACTTTTTTAATAAGTAATACACTTTTGAAATACATAATGATTAGAGTTTTGTGGAGAGCTGGTAATGTGCATAATATTTTGTTTACATTTTCCATCACTACAATGCAATTATCTAAAGAGGATGTTTATATTAGAACCATATCACAAACTAAACTGCAAACCTTATTGAAATTTGGCCAGTTTTTTCTCAGCTGTGTTTTTTGTGATCTGAGATTCAATCTAGAATCCTATATTTGCGTTGAGTTATGTCTCCTTAGGGCTCTCTGATTTATGACAGTTCCTCAAATTTTCTTTGTCCCTCATGACCTTGGTGTTTATGAAGGGTCACCATGCAGGAAAAAGAGGGCCTACAGAACCTAAAACTCTCCAACCACAAGTAACTCTTGTCTCTTCCATGTGGAGTTTATTGACAGCATGGCCCCAAACTGGCAGCAAGAGGCAAGAGAGACCATATTTCTCTACACTCAGAAGAAGCTGCCACGCAGTTGACACTATGAGTATTTTGAGAATCATGTTTATTATGTTGTAAACATAATGTTGGCAAAAAGAGAACTTCTGATTGTATATGGAGATTTTTATATATCTAGAATCAAACAGATTCATTTTGAATACATAGATGTCCTATGTTGTGGAGGGTCAGGAGGCCAAAGAAGCTTTGACAGTCTCTCCAAATTCAGCTCTACATCTCCCGGTCTGTCTTCCTATTTTGACACTTATATTTACTAGATATGAGGAGGAGTCTCTCTGAGATCATGGGCATGTATATTCATTGTGACTTGGTCCCTTATTGATGTGTTCACTCTTACCTTTATTTCAGATTGAGATTTCCAAACAATTTTCACCTGTTTATTTTAAGTTTATTTTTCTGATTCAGTGGGTTTAGATGTAACCTCTGTATACAACAAAGATATACATTTCTTGCTGACTTTTTAAAGACAATCTTAAAGTAATTGTTAAGAGATCAACTTTAGGTTAATAATTAAGATGGTAGTTATCTGAGCATTCTCTTTTGAGATTTGGCTTTCATTCTTGTTTCTTTCAGTTTTGACCTTTTAGACTACTGACTTTTAGAGCTTCTGAAATAGTAAGCATTGAATATCGCAAATCTTCCTTGTGTACCACTATTTATATTTGACAAAGATTATATATGATACAATTTTTAATGTACAGTGCTAGCTTTGTTATATCCTTCTAAATATTTTTGAATTTTTGACTAATTTTTATGTACTAGAAAGTTTTTTGTTATTTCGAACATGTAAGATTTGGGGCTTTCTTTTTTTTTTTCCGCATTTTGATTAAGGGCCTACAGGGTGTTTAGGGTCTCACTGCTAGATCAGACTTACAATGATCCACCTGTTTATAGCCTCCCAGGGGCTGGGATTACAGGCACGTGCCACCACACCCAGTCTCAATTGCCATCTCAGTGTGCCCCAGGGGCAGGGCGGGCATGGCGGGCCCACAAACATGTAAGATTTTGAAATCTTATTTTTTTGTAACTGAGGTCAACTTATAGTTGAAGTCATCGTCAATTTTTCATGTCCTTCTCAGGTGAAAAAAATTTACAAACTCATTATTATGGATTAACGGGCCTCATTTCAGCAGACTCATACACGTGTATAGCATGCTTTCATTATTTTCCCCATCATTGCTAGCTTCAAATTTGGGGGCCATTCAATGTGTATAGAGTATTTTGATTATACTGGTCCCCCTATTACCCAGCTTATCTCCCTTATTCTCCCTGTCCCCTTCTGCTTATGTAATAATAGTCTCCATCTACTTACTTGTCATCGTTTTTAGATTTCACATATTAGGGGGAACCTTTGGTTAGTGTCTCAGTACACTTTTTTCTATCTTTTCACTGTCAGTCTTTTAAGACCTTTCTTCCTTCTCCCCTGTGAATAAGATAATTATCCATATTTTAAAATTTTAATGCAGTCCAACAAATTATCTTTTAATTGATGGATTTAATCTACTTTACTGAGATTCATATTTTATTTGGGTGCATATTTTGGCTGACTTTCACAGTCTTAGTAATTGGTTCTTATTTGTCCCATGTGTCTACATTTCACTTCTCTTTGACTTCCAATGCTCTAAGCATTAATGAGCTATGAGATTAAAAATAATAATGAACAGTTCATTCTTTTCTTAATTTATATTTGCTGCTTTACTAATTTAAAATGTTATAGTTATTCATATTTAGATTCTCTCTTTTTTAACCCTAAAAATTGACCATTATTACCATTTATAAATAATATCTATTTGGATGTACAAACTTGCTTTAAAACAATATTTATTTTGACATTTTTCTTGTATTTTAAACTGAAAACAATCTAGGGTCTTTTCTTTTCACTGGAATCAACATTCTTACAAGAAATTACTCTTAAAGTGAAATTACTTCTGTTTGGTTTATATGAAAATGCCTCATAATGCAATTTTTTAAAGTAATCCTTTTCTATCAACAAATCGAGAACATTCCCTTGTTTACTATCCTCTGCGATTGCTAACATACACTGCCAATCAAGCTGTCTTTCTTGTTACATCACGTTTCTCTGTCCAGCTGCTGTAACGGAAGCACAAGAGCCAAACCTCTGGGATCGCATCAACCAGTTACTGCCTGCGTAAGTGAGGCACATACGGATAATGAGGGAAAAAAAATACCAGAAAATATATAGGCTTTAGGAAGTATGGTCACAAGGCTGAGTGAAAAAAAGGAAAGGAAAGAAAATGATGGTGAAAACCCCACCGCTGGGAGCTGAGCCTGCGCACCGTGAATCCGGTCCACGAGCCTACCAGGACTACTCAATCCCAAAGCTCCACCTCCACCTACGGACCATATCTGCCAGGATTCACAAAAGCTAGCAGCCAGAGCCCCAACACAAGAGTCAGGAACCTCTGTAGAAGAACCACCTTGGAGTCTCCAGACCAAACGCCCATAGACACAGCATAATGCCACCAAAGTGCAGAGGTTGCTTCCATACAAAATGATAACAACAAGGAGTAGGAGACAATCTCAGGACCCGTGCCCACCCAAACCAAATACAGAAGACACTATCATGGAAGAAAATGACAATTATACAGATGAAACCTCTGAATTGGTAGCATCTGAGGCAGACACACAAGTGCAGAAACTTCTAGAGCAACTGAGATCAGAGATAACATCTGAAGTAAAAAAAGAAATACATGAAGTGGAAAAACAGCTGGAGAAAAGTATAGAGGACATCAGAGCAGAAATAATATCTAAAGTTGACAAAGACATGCCTAAATCAATATCATCCCAAGTAGGGGAACAACTACACAAAAGTAGAAAGGAGAACAGAACAGAAGTAATCTCTGTATTAGAGAGAGAAAGGATAACCATAATGACAGACTTCAATACTATTAAAGAAGACATCGATAAAAAATTAGAGGAGAATAGCAAAACAATGGACTCCCTGACGGAGCAATATAGGAAGGACATAGATCACATGAAACATTTTCAAAGAGATATACAAGAAAATAAAACCTAGATCACAAGTTGGCAGAGCCGAATGAACGAAAATGAAGATAGAGTTTCCAACCTTGAAGACACAGTTGCAGCCAGTGAAAGAGTAAGAAAGGATCTTTTAAAAACAACCAGAATGCAGGAAAAAATAATTCATCATCTGCAAGACGATGCGAAAATGAACAACGTGA
>PVJA010017257.1:27016-42079 GCA_004027025.1 Myocastor coypus | reverse complement strand
AGAATGATTGTGAGGACAATATGCAATATGTAAGCTTTCAAAGAAAAGAAAGGGGAAAAGAAAAAAAAAAAAGTAATGTGGATTTAGAAAGGTTAATGTTTAATTGTTTGATCAATCTTATATACCTATATGTATTAATCTAAACTGATCTGATGATGAAAATATGTAATATAATCATTGTTAAATTTAAACAATAAAAAATTGAAGAAAAAAATGCTAATTATAGTTTTGCTTCTTCCCTTGCTTGTGCCCAATGCTGATGCTGCACCTGCTAAAAGTTCAGATAAGCCCAAGGATGGGAACAACTTCCCATGTCAGAATGTCCTATTTCTTGTAAACAACCCAACTGCAGCCTGATCTAAGTCCC
This sequence comes from Myocastor coypus, assembly GCA_004027025.1. Classification (NCBI taxonomy): domain Eukaryota; kingdom Metazoa; phylum Chordata; class Mammalia; order Rodentia; family Myocastoridae; genus Myocastor; species Myocastor coypus. Next base: position 41,712 of record PVJA010017257.1, on the reverse strand, counting down.
CATCCTCCCCTTTAGATAAGCCTGACCACTACTTACAAAGATGTAACAAAATTTGCAGAATGCACTCCAACTGAACATCTGCTGTCCATATTAAGAAACGTCCTCACAGCTCAACTCTAAACTTCCTCATAGGTATCCCCGCCAATAAATGTACAAGAAACCATTTAAATTAACCAATGCCATTTGCTTCTGTAACCGCACTTGCAAAACCCCTCCCTTTGTCTTTGGGCTTAAAAACACTGCCCACACTCAGCTCGGGGCTCTCTGTTCCTGCGCGTTCAGTGAGCCCCACGCATGCTTGGAAAATAAAGTCCCGTTGCTTTTTGCATGAGAGATTGTCCCTTGGAGTCTTCCTTCACGCGGTGCGCTTCTCGACCCTAACAAAGACAACCTTGTTTATACTGTGAAAAATGAACAGAAAGGGCTGGGAAAGAGAAACCAACCATGGGAAGAGAAGTGGCTACCTCTTTAAGGCCTGAAGTGAGGGAGTAATGCCAGAACTAGCCAAAAAGAGTTATGTCATGAAGAATAATTGATGACAGGAGCAGTGACATGACAAACACAACCAGCTGACAGGGAAGGTCAGGAACCTGGTATCAAACACCTGGGGAGAAGCTGTGGAGGTCTTGAAAGTGTGGAGACTTGAAGAGACATGAGATCATTTGGAAGAATAACAGAGCAAAGATTGTAGTAAGAAAACATAGTTGTATTATTGCTGATTCTTCCACATACTAGCTGAATGAACTATGTCACTGTGGTAGATTAACAACTCATGGTCAACTTGTAACACTGAACTGAACCGAACCGAATTGAACCGAACCGAACTGAACCAGTGTGGTGCTCGGTATGGAAGGCCCACCTGAGGATTACTGCCAGCAGCATAAGAGGCAGAACTGGAATGGAAGAAAAGAAGATGTTGGATACAGTTAGAAGCTGTAGGGATCTGTGGGTTTTCCTAGAGGAGCTTGTCACACTGGCTTTCTTGATGAACTTGCTATTCTCTTTGTCAAAGAAACTTGGAACCTTTTACTGTTACTGAGAATGGTTAGCATTAGGGGAGCTATGGTCCTCACTTTGAACATTGCTTCCTGGCTCCAGAGGGGAAAATGGTGCAGTGCTCAGTCTCCTGGAGAAACTAGTTGCATTTGCTTTCCAATGGGAACTTGGTTTTCCTCATTGGAGGAGCTCAGGACCTCACTGCTGTAGAAGATGGCTGAGGTACTTTTCAGGGGAGCACTGGTTCATACTTTGAGCATCACTTCCTGGGTCCAGTGTAGATCCCTCAGCCTGCTGGCACAGATCCTTCATCTTACTGGCACAGACTTTCTAGCTTCCACCACTGACCTCTGGGCGTTCCCAGTGCAGATTTGTATGGTAGTTGATACATTGTGTCAACTTGAGGAAGCTTAGCTGGATGGGCTCTGCTGGTTCCCAGCTGTGGGGGCCGCATTCTGCAGGATGTGGAGGGCCTGCCTTGGGATGTGATTGGTTCCACTCTAGGGCCAAACTGGCCACCCCAGAGTGACTCAGCACAGTAAGTTTATAAAAAGAATTGAGAAAGACTTTGTGTGATCAGACCCGCCCAGCCATGCCCTGGCTGCTTCCTGTCTGGCCCAGTCCTGTCCTGTCTTTTGAAGAGCTTGATCTTCGCAGCCACACCGCTTTAAAAGAGCTGTGTGCCGGCACAGAATTTGGAAGAGGGAAACTTGATGGATGCCATAGATGTTGCTCCTCCTGTGCTCTTCATTGTTTTCTGCTGCCTTGGAGCCAGTGGAGTATGAACTGAAACCTCCATAAACTGTGAGCTAGCCGGGCGTGGTGGCTGACGCCTGTAATCCCAGCACTTGGGAAGCTGAGGCAGGAGGATCAGTGCAAGTTCGAGACCAGCTTGGGCTACAAAAGTGAGCTCAAGGCCAGCCTGAACTGCTTAGTGAGACCCTGTCTCAAAAAGGCAAAAACACAAAACAAAACAAAACAAAACAAAAACTGTGAGCTAAATAAACCTTTCCTTCCTTCATTTTGAGTGTCGGGTATTTGTCCTAGCAATGAGTAAAAAGTAACTATGAGAATTTGTAAAGGTCTGCATGAGACACTGTCATGGGCTTTAGGCCTCCAGTTGTACTTATGGAAAGCATTGTCATGGACTGGGTTTTTCAGTTGTACTTATGCAAGACATTACCATGAGATCCACATCCTCAGCTGAATTTTTTGGTCTTTAGTTTGGGAACAGATTTCCTGCACTCTCTGTACATGATTCTTTGGGTGATCCACTATAAAATAATCTTATAATTAAGTATCCTATATTGTATTATTCCCCTTACAAAACCCAAACTATAACAGCCATGTAGTTTGGCTTCTCTGTTCTTTACAGCCCTTGTCATTAAAATGGGAATTATTGTAATACTTACCTAATTGGGCTGTTCTGAGGAAGATATGAATATTAAGCTTGTAGGATAATATTCAATGAATGAAAGATATTGTTAAAATAGACTGGTAAGGGCTTTCCATGGCCTTTATTGATTAAAATATACCCACAATGAATTTAATGAATATGTCACAGATAATATATGTCTTTTAATCATGTATTTTCAATAAATATAGATATAGAAACTACACAAAAATATACTCCAATACGTCTGCATTAGGAGGTTAGAGATCCATCTAACACTATTCACATGTCTGTTTCTAAAACTATCTACAGTGAAATTTTGTAATAAAAAGGAAAATATATTGCTAAATGTAATGAAAGAACAATATGAAACAACATCACCCCTTTCTCCCAGGCACTGCCCTAGCCTGCTTTCCAGCTGCCATGAACTGAACACTTCTGCTTCCAGCTGCCATGAACTGAACACTTCTGCCTTGGAGCTAGCCAACCATGGACTAAACACCCAGAAACTATGAATTCAGTTAAACTTTTCCTCCCTTAAGTTAGGGGTGTTGGGTATTCCATCTCAGCAATGGGGAAGGTGACACACAGACAAGAAATAGGTCAACATTCATACATGTCTGGATATATAGCAGGTACTCAGACAAATTTTTATTTATATGTATGTGCACATACATCACAGGTGAGTAGAGTGAATCTTGGTCAGTTTGCACTGCTAAAGTAAATGCTGTGGCCCAGGGAGCTTAGAAATAATGGTCACTGACTTCTCAGTTTTGGAGACTGCAAAGTCCAAAAGCACCTAGGTTTAGTATCTTGCTCGTAGCTAACACCTTTCTGCTGTGAAGAGACAAAGCAGCATTCTGGGCTTTTTTTTTTTTTTTTTTTTTTGATAAGGGCATTAACCTTATTCATACAGGCTCTGCCCTTATAGCTGTATCTCCTTGCAAAGGCCCCACACCTAACACCACCAAACTAGTGATTAGGTTTAAATGTAAGCATTTTGAGAAGACATAAACCTTCAGATAGGTCCGGGAGACGTCGGGAGAAGGATGAGCCAAGAGTCAGTGCCTCAAAGTGTAACAGAGCTCTTTTAGCTGTGCCGGCACAGGGCCACTCCATAAAAGAGTGACCCCGAGCAGCTGTGTGAGTGGGTTTTTATAGGGTGCTTATGCTAATGAGGGATTCAGAAGCGTCTTTTACAGAAGCCAATAGCATAGGTTAGTCGGGGGCTCTTTACAGTGATTGGGTATCTTAGGTCTAGGTTATAGTCCAATGGGAATGGTTCTGGTAACATTTGGGCAGCCAATGGGAGTACATTGACCCCCCTGGCCGGAGGGGAGTTTCGACACCCAGGTGACTTTCGGGATAATAGAAACCTAAGTTACAGATAACAGAAGGGTGGTATCGAGGTGGGTCAGCCCTTACAAGACCATATCAGAAAAAATCTCCAACACACATAACAATCAATTATTCAAAGGATTTTCCAGCACTGAGTTCACTGACCAAAATTTCTGTTAGCTTCCAATTTTGAAGGTAAAGAGGGAGTATCATCGCTTAAAACACTGGATATGAGAGGTATATCAACTCCCTGTGCAAACTACTTAAAAAGACCTCATGGTAACTCAGTCTGGGAACTCAGTATCACAGCTGAGTTTGCTCTTGCTTGTCATTGCAGAATGTAGGTATCAGTCATGTATTAGTTCACTTATTCCATACATATTCCCAGACAGTCTGTTCTATTGCAGGCATTCTTTTTAGTGGGATAGCTCTACTGAGAGGCACTTTCTTTATTTCAAGCTTCTGAGACCACCATTCACTGACATCCAGTATTAACAAAAGAAAATGTACCTGAAGGCAATTTAGGCAAGAGGAAGCATCTCAAGGGAGAGGGGGATGCCTATTAAGAGAGGGTAATGAGAGCATAGATGGGGTCAATGTATGTTATATTCTTGTATGACACATTGTAGCCCAATACTAAGTATGATTAATTGCACTAATAAAAGACCCTGCCTCTAACCACACACACACACACACACACACACACACACACACATGAACATGCACTGCTGTATAGACAGAGGCCACAGCTTTTGTTCATATTCCCTTACTAAAATCGAACTGACATTACACACACACACACATAAGCACATGCATGCATACGAATAGGTGGCAAATGAGAAACTCCACAGATAAAGACAAGTGCAGTCAAAAAGCCTGATACTCAGCTGGTATTTGTGCAACTAAGGATCTTTTTATCCTAAAGATCCAGAAGTTTAAAATAGAAAACAAATAGCAAAAAAACATTGGTGGAGATGATCACAAATGGTGGCTAATTTTCTGCTTTTTCCATGGAAGACACTCAGTTTGATGACGATGACTGCTTCCTCCTTCTCCCAGTGCAGGGAGAAGCCTGCTGCGCCCCCTATTAGGAAAGGCCAGGCTGCTTTTTGTAATGGAGTCATTATCCTGCTGAGGACTGAGTGAGAGAAAGTGATCCTTCTTTCCTGTATGAAAGTGCCTGCTCTTTGACTCAGTATTAAAATGAGAGCTCAAACAGCTCCTTGTTCTAATTTTCCTTATCATCCTCCATAGGGCCTATTTCAGGTTGTCTGTGAAGTGTTCAAATGCAATTGTCTTCTTGAATAAAAAAGGAGAAATTAAATTAGAGCCTCTTAAAACCATTATATTCTTATTTAGTGACACTGTTTGCCTCACCATTACTAAGCAATGAGCTAAGTGTTCTCCCTGAGTAATAATAATATTCACATTTAACCAGCACTTTACAATGTGCAAAGCACTTTTGCATACGTTATCTCTTTTGAGCCACAGAGAAGCTGAACAGATTCAAAGGCTGTTAGCATCATCAACTGACACTACTAAGTTGTAGCTTTTGCACTCCAAAGCCTAACGATGAAAGCCAATAACCTGGGAAAGGAGCAGAATTGTCTATCTATGGGGCCAAGCACCTGTCACAGACTCCTCCAGACCATCAAGGATGGCTGCTGTTCTCCCTGACCCTGTATATAGAGGTCTCCTGATCTCAGCTTACATGATTAACCTTGAGATAGCAGAAACCAATCAAAAGAACCAACTGCAACTTTATATTAGTGACATACACCATGAATCTTTGTTACTAATCCAGAAATTATTCAGGACACATCAAAAGGATTTGAACAGCTGCTTTTGCTAAACAGATTCATGTGATTATTTTGTAACCTGTTCAGATACTGTGCCACATTATAAAAAAGTCCATATGTCAGAGAACATTCTATGTTGTCACAAACGATCTCTGTGTATGCTTCCAGTAGGTTTAAATGCTGTCTTTAAAAAAATAAAAGTGAATCTTCAAAATATTACAAACAACTCTGTGACATATTTAAACTGCATGAAGTGTTTCCTACTTTAAATAATTCTTCAAGGGCGCTGTTTTGTGATTAACATTCTCACCATGGTGAGACTCTGGACATGCCATCCCAGACTAGGGCACCTTGGCATATGGATAGCATAAAGTGAAGGAATTGAGGAGCAGCTTGTATAGCCAAGATGTTCTAACGTTCCCTGGAAGCAGCTCATGCAGCTCTCCATACAGGTTTCCTTCTTGCATCCCGGGGACAGTGACAGAGCCCAGGAAGGCAGTAAATGGACATGGCCATGTGTTGTTGAGCATCCCTATTTAGTGCTCATGGCTCAGACCCTTTGCCCTTCCCTTTTTCCCAGAGTTCCTACGCTTCTCCAAATCTCCACAATTAAGCACTGGTGAGTTTGTTTCCAGATAGAAGTTTCTGTGTCATGTAAATCTTATACTATTACATTTATATGTTTTTATTTTTTAATCTGATTTTATTCATTCTTTCTGTTTTGGGGAGTATTGGGGTTCGGTGGTAGTGGTAGTAGGGATTAAACCCACAGCCTTTGCACTGAGCCATATCCCCAGCCTTTTTTAATTTTAAGTTTTGAGGTTCTTGCCAAGTTGAATAAACTGTGCAGGCTGGGCTTAAATTTATAGCCCTCCTTCAGCCTCAGTCCTGAGATTACAATTCTGTATCACCAAGCCTGCCTGCCTCTCTATCTTTGGTTGCAAGTGACAGCCAATAAACATAAAATAGAAGGAAGTGTATTTTTTTTTTCCACTCATTTCACTAACTTCATTGACCAGTATATACACGTGAGGGTAAAGTTCTCTTCAGACAGCATGTGCAGACCTGACTTTTAGACATGTCAGCAGCTCAACATAAGGGAGGCACACCAGGTGCTGGCCCCCTTTTTGGGTTAGGACTCTGCTAGAGTCCAAAGACGCATGGATGTAATTACTAATTTTTGCTCAGATTACTCAAAAACATATGGCAAAGAAACTGCATACCTAGGAGAATATTCTTATTATTCATTTGATAATGAAAGAGTTTAGGAAATGCCACCTCTGAGAACGTGTCAACTCAACATGCTGATTACTTTAAGCCAGGAGCCCTTGGAGACTCAAAAAAATAAGGACAGGCTTTCTCTGTACCACCCTCACCTGCCTAAGAATAAAGCCTCAGAACAATTCTGGTGGCCCAAACCCACTTCCAATGTTTCGTCAACAAGGCAAGTGCTAGTCTTATAGCTCAGCAGACTAAAGAGTATGCTTAGGCAGAGCGCAGCAGGTGGGGTTCGATCCAAGCTGCATTGAGATGGTAATTGAGACAGGGTGTGGTGGTATGCACCTGTAATCCCAGCACTTGGGAAGCTGAAAACAAGAGAATCACTCTCCTCTTTCCTCTCTTCATTTCCCCCTCCCCCTCTTCCCACCCCATCTCCCTCTTTCCCTATTCCCATATTCCTCTCCCTCTATCTCCCTCTCTCTCTCTATCCCCCCCCCCCAGTCTGGCTGCCATGAAGCAAAGATTTTTCATTCTCCACACCCTCTAAAATCATTCACCAAATTAAATCCTCCCTGATAGATGATTTTTCTAAGGTAGTTTGTCACAGCTTTGAAATGATGCTTTTATATATAATATTGAATAAGCATGTTTCTGCCCTTCACAATATTCTTTCCAGTTTATAGGCATTGGCATTTGGCTAATAGTCCATAACTTTCACTAAAAATTAACAAGAGTACATCTGATTTTCATCTCTTTTGATCATTAGTAGCAGCTCAGCAAATACTTGTTGAGTAAATAAACGGATGCTCAAGACTCAGTCTCAGAGTTATCAGCTTTTAACCACATTTCAGCTCACTTCTCTGGTGGTGATTCAGTATTGAAAATTTTCTAGAAATTTTGCTCTCCATATTTTTGTTCTTAATGGGCTATAAACATGAAATAGTATTAATATTTCCCCTTCTTCTTTCTTGTGGTGCATCCCACTTAAGCACTGTAACTACTATTACAGGGCTACATTACAAGCCCTCTCTGTTCTTCAACTCCTTCATAGGAAAGGGTACTGGACAAAAAGTGTCCCTTGGTTTTTGAGTAAGGTTGCATCCAAGGCTCCTCTGCCTTGGAGTAGCAGGCCTGGAGGGAAGCACCTGTGCCTCCAGGAAGAGGAGTGTGAGTCTGCTGGCCATTTTACCTGGAAGATCCACTCTAGCCCAGCTCATCTGGACACTTCTTTAGTGCCTATTTGCTTTTGCTCCTGGGTCCCAAAATTGGAACTCTTAGCCAAGCTACTTTTCAGAGTGCCCACTTATCAAGAGTTTTCATTCATGACAGCATGATCACCAAGAGAAGAAAACAAAAAAGATAATGTGTAAAACTGTCAAATACAAGTACTTCAGGTCACTAGACATCTTCACTCTAAAGTATGGATCTAGAAAAGATCTCTTCCACCTGATTTTTCTGACCTTTGTCCCTTATATTCAGATCACCTCTGGGTGACTAGAGGACTACAGTCAATCAAACTCCTGTTGTGGAGCTGTTAAATATAAATGATGTAACAGGTTTGTCAATTTGGATGGCTCATTTCAGTCTACTAGGCCATTCAGAGTTTTACCCAAAAGGAAGAAAAAGCAATGAAACTTTTGAGCACTACTGAAAATCAGTGAAGGAGGTGTTTTAGATGTGAAAGCAAGGATTCTTTCAGTTCTTTTTTTTTTTCTTTCAATTCTTCTTAAGTCTCTAATTTATCTAAGTTGCTCCTCCTTTTTGAAAGCACTGAAATCTGTATTTGCACTAAACAAGAATGAAATAACTTTATTTTTGTGACATATTTTGAGATAATTGGAGACCTCCTGATGTGCCATAAACCTAAAAATTGCAATCCCTTGTACTAAATAATTGGGTAGAATGCTTATAAGGCAAGATACTTCAAAAATAAGAACAAGTACCCAAATCGTCCCTCCAGAGCTTTGATTCTAAACTTGAAATTACTTTGATTCAGTTTCATTGCAGCTTTTTATGACAACTAAAGTAAAATTACTAGAGGTCCTATAAATTAGATGGCATACTAAAATAAATTTAATGTTAGTTGGAAATTGAGTCTTTGAATAGATTAGAGATCTCAGAGCACCACCTCCTGGTGTGATGTGTAGGTTCATGCAATTTTCCTTGATTGCAATGGTTATTGTGTAACCAGATTTCATATAAAAAGTTAAAACATAAAAAGTTAATTTCCACACAAAATTAATTAACATACACACAAATGTGTGTATTCCTTTCCTAACAAAAACAACCAATTTCTAAGTGAAAAATTAGCTCAATTTTGTATTAAAAAATATGGTTTGGCAGAGTATGTAGAACCCTGGGCTCAGCCACCAGCACTACAGAACAGCAAGAGAGACAGAGACACACACACACAGACAGAGACAGAGAGAGTGAGAAACAGAGTGAGAGAGAAGAAACACAGAGAGACGGTGAGAGACAGAGAGAGAGAGAAAGAGAGAGAGAGAGAGAAACAACACTAGAAAAGAGAACAAGCATGCTGCTTTTGCCTTGCCAACCATGGGACCATACCAAATTTTTAACAGCATGAATCCTTAGATTGCCAATACATAAAATTTAAGTTAAAAAATTATTTTTAATGAAATAAAATGCTATGTTTCTGGGAAATAATGGAAAAATAATGAGGGATCTGATATTTAGGACATTCTACCCAACATCCCAAAACATGACACCTGGATATGGATAAAGTATAAGTCAACAGGTAACTCCTCTCCTGCCCTCTGCTTCTCCTCTAAAGCTGGATATAAAAACCCAGCTGATTTCCCACATTATAGATGATAATACCCACATCTACTCACGGGTCTCATGGGTTGAGTGTCAGCTGACTAGTGTACACTGAGAATAGTAGAAAGAAAGGATCATCAGCTAGGAATATAGCTCAGTGGTTACGACACCTACCTGGCAAGCTCAAGGTCGTGAATTCCATCCCCAGTAAAGAAAAATAAAAATAAAAATAAAACCTCCAATAAGGATCATCAGATGTCAAAGCCCTTAACAATAAGGAGTATGAGTAACAGCCAATGAAATACAAAATGTAATAAAAAGCCTACCAACAAAGCAAAGTTCAGGTCCTGATGGATTCATGGCTGAAATCTATAGAAGATATAATCCCAATACTCCTCAAAGTCTTCAATGAAATTGAAAAGGAAGCAATCCTCCCAAAATCATTCCTAGAGGCAAGTATTATACTGATAGCAAAACCAGAGAGAGAGATGCAACTAAAAAAGAGAACTACAGGCCAATCTCTCTCGTGAACACAGATGCAAAAATCCTCACCAATAAAATACAGCAAATCATCAAGATTATACAACATGACCAGGTAGGATTCCTTCCAGGGATGCAAGGATAGTTCAATATATGCAAATCTATAAATGCAGTACACTATATCAAAGAGCCAACGTCAAAAATCACATGATCATCTCAATAGGTCCAACACTCATTCGTGCTAAAAGTACTACAGAAAATTGGGATACCCTCTCCCTCAATCTGATAAAAGCAATCTATGACAATCCAACAGCTAACATAATTCTAAATAGGGTAAAACTGAAGTGTTTTACTCTCAGATCTGGTACAAGACAAGAATATCCTCTGTCACCTTTACTATTCAATATAGTTCTGGAACCATTCGCTAGCACCATTAGATAAGAGAGAGACATAGACGGAATAAGAGTACGTAAAGAAGTTAAACTATCATTATTTGCAGATGACATGATAGTCTACTAGGAAGACTCAAAAAGCTCAAGAAGTAATTCAAGAAGCTACTAGAATTAATATGCAAATTCAGTAGCATAGCAGGATACAAAGTCAACACCCAAAAGTCAATAGCATTCCTGTACAGATAACAAACACACTGAGAGAGAAATTAGAGAAACAGTACCTTTTATGATAGCACCAAAGAAAATGAAATACTTAGGAACCAACCTAACTAAGGAACTAAAAGACCTTTTCAATGAAAACTATAGTACTCTGAAAAAAGAGATCTTAGAAGATCTCAGAAAATGGGAAGATATTCCCTGCTCCTGGATAGGAAGAACCAACATTTGAAGATGGCCATACTCCCTAAATTGTTGTACAGATTTACTGCAATCCCTATCAAACACCATCAACATACCTCACAGATCTGAAGAAATCATTCCTAAAATTTATTTGGAAACAGAAAATGCCTAGAATAGCAAAGACAATTCTGGGCAACAAAGATAAGGCAAGAGGCATTACAATTCCTGACCTAAAGTTATACTACAAAGCTACAGTGATAAAATCAGCATGGTATTGGCAAAGAATAGACCTGACGATCAATGGAATAGACTAGAGGATACAGAAGCAAATACAAACACACTCGGCCACCTTATTTTTGACAAAAGGGCCAAACATGTTTACTGCAAGAAAGATAGCCTCTTTAACAAATGGTGCTGGAAAAGCTGGCTCTCTAAATGCTGAAAACTAAAACTTGAACCAGGTCTGTCAGCATGCACTAAAATAAAGGCAAAATTGATTGAAGATCTAAATGTGAAAAGGGAAACCCTAAATCTCCTGGAAGAGAAAGTAGGAGGAAATCTTAAAGATAACAGGGTAGGCAAACAGTTCATGGGCAAAAATCAAAATGCACATTTAACACTTAAAAAATCAACAACTGGGACCTCCTCTAGCTCAGAAGTTTTTGCACATCAAAAGAAATTACCAACAGAGGGAAAAGGCAACCCACAAATTTTGAAAAAAATTTAATTAGTAAGCAGACAAAGGTTTCAATCTAGAATTTATAAAGAACAAAAAACATTAGGGTCCAAAATTCAAAGACCCAATCCAGAAATGGACATCCAAGATGAACACGCACTTCTCAGAGGAAGAAATACTACAAGCTTATACAAACATGAAGAAATGTTCTACATCACTAACCATCCTTGAAATGGAAATTAAAACAACACTTAGATACCATTTCACCCCAGAAAGAATGGCGATCATAAAGAAATCAACCAACAACAAATGTTGGAGAGGCTGTGGGGGAAAAGGAACACTTCTCTGCTGCTGGTAGGAATGCAGACTGGTGCAACCATTATGGAAATCACTGTAGAGACTCCTTAAAAAACTAGAACAGGAAATCTCATCCAGCTATCCCCCTACTGGGAATTTTCCCAGAGGAACTGAAAACATCATATCATAGTGCTATCTGTGCAGCTATGTTCATAGTAGCATAATTTGTGATAACCAAATCTTAGAAACAACCGAAATGCCTGTCACCTGAAGAATAGTTGAAAAAGATGTGGCATTTTTATACAATGGAATATTACTCAGCTATAAAGAATGATAAACTAGAAGACTTCATATATAAATGGATATATCTTAAACATATAATTGTAAGTCAAATAAACCAGACCTATATGTGTAAATATTGTATAGTCTCCCAAGGGTAAGAACTCAAAAGAAGAAATAAAATTGGAAAGGCATAACACAGCTGAATGGAAATCGAGAACTTAAGGGTTAAACAACAAAGAAACTTTAAGCAGAAAAAATAAGAAACATGGCAGGGGAAATAACATGCACTTGTATACACAGGATGAATTAGACAATGGTCCTAAGAATCTTCAATAGGTTTTTGGCACTGAGGATAGCAATATGTAACACTAAAACTATGATTGGCATGACTGCCATTCTGGTCTTTTTGATAGATGCTGCTTCCAAAGTAATTTCAATTACTTATTCTTGCTCAAGTAAATGGTTGTTTTATAAGAAAAAAAAAAGGGTATTAAATGAGAATAAGAAACAAGGAAAAATATCATAGGATTGACAGGGTACAATTTTGTATACACTAAGATTTCTAAGTTTCTTTGTAAAAATGTGTAACTGTTTTTATCACATTCTGTATAGGTTTATTAGAATATCAACGATTGATGGAAAATACCAACTCTGTTAAGTCTAAGGCATTTGATATTCAGAAGGACAGTGATGTTACACTCAAGTACTTATGTTATAGAGTAATAGTATCACTAAGCTTCTCTTCTGGATTGTTAATAACATAAGTTTACACACCAAAAAATTAGAGAAAAAGAAGGGCTTCAAGGATAGCTAATATTTTGGCCCTGGTCCTTCAAGGTCAGTGAGAAATCAGGTCATAAGTGAACCTGCAATGTAACATCCTATAACTTAGTGGTGTCCCAAATTTTCTGATCAAGGAGATTATGGGGCCACAGAGGAAAGGCATCAACGATGTATAGTGTGCCTAAGGAGAGTCACTTACAGAGAAAACATTCTCTCAGGCTTTCACAGAGAGCAAACTGGTTAATCAATGGCCAGTGATTCATCCAGATGGCTGACAGACACAACAGTTCTACAAAGTGCTGTACATGGTTTCAAAGTAAATCCTGAGAGGATTTGACTGACTGTGTTGGATACCAAAGTTACACCTTTTGTTTTTTTGTTTTTGTCTTTTTGAGACAGGGTCTCCTTATGCAGTTGAGGCTGGCCTTGAGCTCACTTTTGTAGCCCAGGCTGGTCTCGAACTCGCACTGATCCTCCTGCCTCAGCCTCCCAAGTGCTAGGATTACGGGCGTGCGCCACCACGCCCAGCCACCTTTTGTTATACAGGTCTTGCTTTAACTTGCCCTTACCACCCAGCAGAAAAGTTTAACCATGAAAAGCATAAAAAGTAAAGCTAGATTAGTATGCTGAGCTGTAAAAGGCTTATATCACCAGCTTCAGACATTACCAGCACTGCCAATAACCCACTACTATTATGAAATATTAGACTATGTATACAACTACTTTCTCTTAGTTCAGTGGTTCTCAACCTGTGGGTCTTGACCCGGGTGGGGGTCAAATGACCAAAAGACAGGGGTCGCCTAAAGCCATGCAAAATTACAGTTTTGAAGTAGTCACCAAAATTATTTTTTGGTTTGGGGTCACCGCAACATGAGGAACTGTATTGCGGGGTCACAGCATTAGAAAGGTTGAGAACCACTGTCTTAGTTCAATGAGAAGAAATTTTTGTACCAATAGTGATTAGAAAAATTATCATGTCTTCATTCTGTACTCTTACTAACTACTGTAAAGACAATATACATTATATTAACTATTGTGGCTGTACTACTGTTTCAAAAGTGTCTCATTGTTATTTCTTATTAAAAGTAATAAAAAAGGAGTATGATCAATACATGAGAAGATTTAACAGTGAGAGTGAAGAATAGAAAATGGCATAGTATATGATACATCAGTCCCAAAGCAGATTTCATTAATAATCAATCCTCTAGGGCTGCAGACCTCCTCTGGCCTGACGCATGAGACTTTTGCTGGCCCACTGCAAGCACAGCCTATCCAGCAGCTAGGTCCATCATGTGAGTCAGACCTCCAGCCCACTGCAAGTGCAACCTATCTAGCACCAGGCCCACCACATTAGTCAGACCACCTCTGGCCTGACACAAGTGTAGTCTATGCAGCAGCCAGGCCCGCCAGGTGAGTAAGACCTCCCTCCCCTGGCCTACAAGCAGCTTAGTCAATCCAGCAGCCCAGACTGACCAACCAACCCAAGGGCACGCAGTCCCGCAATAAAGGGAACTGCTATACAGAATGATACAGATAAGGAGGAAAATGCAATATCAGGTCCTGAGCCCACCTATAACAAATACAGGAAACACTACTATACAAGAAAATGGGACTCATGCAGCTGAAATCTCTGAATTCATAGCATCTGAAGTAAACAAACAAATGAAACATAGAGGAACTCAGATTGGAGATAACCTCTGAAGTTAAAAAAGAAATCTTTGAATTACTAGAGACTAAAGTAAAAAAAAAAAAAAAAAAAAAAAAAAAAAAAAAAAAAAAAAAAAAAAAAAAAAAAAAAAACACAAAAAAAAAAAAAAAAAAAAAAAAAAAAAAAAAAAAAAAAAAAAAAAAAAAACAAA
>PVJA010017257.1:12663-26916 GCA_004027025.1 Myocastor coypus | reverse complement strand
AAAAGAAAAGAAAGTATAATGAGAGACTTAAATACATCTAAAGAAGACATTGATAAAAAAAATTAGAGGAGATTACAAAAATGATGGAATCCTTGAATGAGCAGTAAAGGAAAGGAATAGATCACATGAAACTGTAAAGGAAACAGAAGGCAAAAACTGCCATTAGGTCGTGAAGAATTGGTTGGGACTTTCCAAAATGTATTTAAGTTTCCAGGAAACGTGAAAAACTACAAAAATGTGCTCCGGCAGACATCTGTCAGTTATCTCAGGAAACACTCTTTGACCCAAATCTAAACTTCCCTACTCTCATCCCATGGGCAGCCTCACCAATGGGTGTAAAGAACCATTTAAACTAACCAGTGCCATTCGTTTCTGTAACCTCACTTGCAAAAACTCCTCCTCCCTTTGTTCTTTGGGCTTAAAAACACTGCTCAAACTCAGCTCAGGGCTCTCTGTTCCTGCGAGTTCAGTGAGCCCCATGCATATTTGGAAAATAAAATCCCCTTGCTTTTTGCATAGAAGAAAGTCTCTTGGAGTCTTCCTTCACGCGGTGGGCTTCTCAACCCTTACAAAACAAGTTCAAAGAGATATACAAGAAAAAATCTCAGTCACAAGCTAGGAACACGATATGAACAAAAGTGAAGATAGGATTTCAGATCTTGAAGACAAAGTCACAGCTAGTGAAAAGGGAAGAAAGGATCTTTTAAAGACAACCAGGATGTAGGAAAAAATAATTCAACATCTTCAAGATGATGCAAAAATGAACAACGTGAGATTAATAGGAATCAATGAAAAAGGAGTCAATACTAACAGAAAGCTTCCCAAGTATGAGAAAACAATCAGATATTAAGGTAACTGAAGCATACAGAACTCCAAAAAACATCAGCCCAACTAAAAACATACCCAGACATAATAATCAAGATCCCAGAAATCCAGCAGAAGAACAATATCCTAAACATCCTAGAGAAAAGAAAAACATTACATTTAAATGGAAACCCATCAAAATAATGGGAGATTTCTCTTAACAAATAATGAAGTCAAGAAGAGCATGGAGGAGAGTGCTTCAAGTCCTCCATGGAAACAAATTTCGGCCCAGACTGATATACCCCGCAAAAATCTCTTTCAAGTATAAGAGAGAAGTGAAATACTTCCATGACAAGGAACAACTAAAGAATATCATGCTGTCAAAGCCAACCCTACACAGACTACTTAAAAATATTTTAGAGGGAGACCAAAATGACTTGATCTCTACAAATGAGTCCAGAAAGAACCAACCAAATAGGGCAACTAACTACACAGGAGAAAAGGAGTAAACAGTTGTAAAAGACACGTCAATCATAAGTCAGTACATTTCAATTATAACTATCAATGTAAATGAACTCAACTCTCCAATTAAAAGAAATACACTGACAGAGTGGATACAGAAGCAAAATCCAACCATATGCTGTATATAAGAAACACACTTATAAAGAAACTCACTGACTAAAAGTTAAAGGATGGAAAACAATACTACATGCCCCAGCACCTCAAAAAAAAAAAAAAAAGCAGGGCTAGCAATCCTGTTTGAAGTCAATCTAAACTTGAAACAAAGACTGATCAAATGAAATAAACACACTGGTTTGGGGACAAATTCAAGATGAAGTAAATACACTCATAAATGTACCCAACATGAGAAAACCAAGTTATATAACACAAATCTTAATCGACATGAAAAATTAATAACTAATACCACAATCTTTATCTCAATGCAGTTATCCCGAGAGTCCCAAGGCCTCCCGGCGCAGTCTGCACATGCGCAGTCTTTTGCAGGGCCAGGCCAGGCCAGGTACAGTGGGGACCGTGGGTGGGGGCTAGGGGTGTGGCCGCCGTCTTACCAGGCAGGTGAGGTAGGGTCACACACAGGCACACTCGCTTGCCAACAGCTCACACACCGTGGGGTACACCGTGGGGTACCGGCTGTGTATGTCCATTTGAGATACCTCATCTTCGTAGGCTGTCGGGCGGCAGCAGGGTTGCGCGCGCACCTGCTCCCACCGCACGCGCCAGTGCCAGGTCGTAGACGCGCTCCGACGCCGTGCATGCGCCTGCGCAGTAGCGGAATAGCACCATCTCGTCGGAGGCGTAGCCCAGGCCCAGCTCACTCACGCGCACCTCCAGCTCGCAAAGCTCACAAGGCTGGGACCCCGAGCGCGCACGTGTGCGCCGCTGCCGAGGTCCGGCCCGTTGGCGCAGACCAGGGGTGCGGCCAGCCCAGGGCGCCAGCTCTTGCAGCTCCAAGGCGTCTGGGGCACCCTGGAGCTGCGCGCAGTACTGGGCCAGGTGGGCAATCCGGGTGTCCAGGGTACGTGGTGGGCGGCGCAGAGGGGCCAGGGCAGGTCCCAGGTGATGGTTGAGCAGCAGACCCTCTTGACAGATCCAGATGGACAGCACAGAGCTACAGAGCACGGAAGCCAGGCCCGCCACCTTCCAGCACTGCATCCTCGGCTTGCTCGAGTTGCAGACTACCCAGCCCCGACCCCGGCTGCTGCGCCCGCCATCCGGGCCGCCCAGGCCCGGAGCACTCAAGGGAGCCCAGACCGGAGGAGGTGGCCGCAAGGGGTGCGCGGCTCGGGCTGGCCCATGGGGTCCCCCCCTGCCGCACTCAGCCCCGGGAGGCAGCCATCCCGTGCGGCGGTGTCGGGGGCGCCCTGGACAGCTGTGGCTACCAAGGGCAGGGCGCGGAGTGCACGGATGGCGCGCGGGCGGCGGGCGGCGGCGCTCGGAGTGGCTCCACCGCGCGCTCTAATACCACAATCCTTTTCTTTTTTTTTTTTTTTTTAATTTATTTTTTTCTTGTTTCAGAACCTTTGTTTGTTTATTCACTCATTTTTATGGCCGGCTCAGCCTGCCCAGAGAGCAGGGCTGACGCAGCATGTGGTGCCGGGGATCGAACCGTGGTCCCTGAAGGCGCCCAAGTTTTCCCAAGCAGGTGCTTTAGACCACTGAGCCATCCCGCCGGGCCCCTAATACCACAATCTTAACAGGAGACCTTAATATCCTTTATCCCAGAAAGGTAGTTCGGGCAGAAAAAATATTGGCAAAGAAGTAGCAGAACTGAACCTGATCTTGGAACAACCAGACTTAGTGGACAAACACAGAGTATTCCACCCAGCCACTTCTGAATACATATTTTTTTAAGCTGCACAGGGGACATTTTCCAAAATTGACCACATACTAGTGCACACTTCATGCTTAAGTATATGCAAGAAAACAGAAATTATACCATGTATATTATCTGACCACAATGTAATGAAAAGGGAAATTAATGACAAAAGAAATCACAAGAACCCCAGAAATACATGGAAATTAAACAACACCCTTCTCAGCACCTAGTGGGTCACAGATGAAATTAAACAATACTTACACTTTAATAAAAATTCAAACACAACCTACCGGAATTCATAGGATGCAATCAAAGCAGTTCTTAGAGGGAAATTTATAGCCCTGAATTCACACATTAAGAAAACAGCACAAAAAAAAAAGAAAAAAAGAAAACAGCACAGCCGGGCGTGGTGGCGCACGCCTGTAATCCCAGCACTCGGGAAGCTGAGGCAGGAGGATTGGTGCGATTTCGAGACCAGCCTGGGCTACAAAAGTGAGCTCAGGACCAGCCTCAACTGCATAGCGAGACCCTGTCTCAAAATGACAAAAAAAAAAAAAAAACAGAGCCCAAAGACAGGAGGAAATTATAAAGATTAGAGTAGAATTTAACTCAAGACAAAGAAAACAACACAAAGAATTAATGGATCAAAGAGTTGGTTCTTTCAAACATTAAAATTGGTAAGCTCCTAGTTAGACTCATCAAAAAGAGGAAAGAAGGAATGAAAAAGGTGAAATTACTACAGACCCAGCAGAGATTGGGAGGATCATTAATAGCTACTTTGAGAATCTTTACTCTCACAGAATTGAAGACACAGATGAAATGGACAGATTCCTAGAAAGGTACAAACTATCAAAATTGAATCAAGAAGATATAAGAACTCTCAATAACCCAATAAGAGCCAATGAAATACAAAATGTCATAAAAAGTCTACCAACAAAGTGCAGGTCCTAATAGATGCACAGCTAAATTCTACAAGAAATTTACAGAAGACATAATTGCAATACTCCTCAAACTCTTAAATGAAATTGATAGGGAAGCAATCCTCCCAAAATCATTCCTAGAGGCAAGTATTACACTGATACCAAAACCAGAGAGAGATGCAACTAAAACAGAACTACAGGCCAATTAGATGCAAAAATACTCAATAAAATCCTTGCCAACAGAATACAGCAAATCATAAAGAAAATTATACACCCTGACCAAGGACAGTTTAATATACGCAAAGCTATAAACATAATACACTCTTATCAATACAGCCAAAGTAAAAAACCACATGATTATCTCCATCGATGCAGAAAAGGGTTTTGACAAAGTCCAACACTTATTCATGTTCAAACTACTACAGAAAACAGGAATAGAGGGCCTCTACTTGAATCTGATAAATGCTATCTATGACAATCCAACAGCTAACATAATTCTAAGTGGGGAACAGCTGAAGTGTTTTACTCTCAGATCTGGTACAACACAAGGATGTCCCCTATTGCCACTCCTTTTCATTATACTTCTGGAATCATTAGCTGCAGTCATTAGACAAGAGAGAGAAATAAATAAGATTAGGTAAAGAAGAAGTTAAATATCATTATTTGCAGATGACATGATAATCTACTTGGAAGACCCAAAGCACTCCACCAAGAAGATACTAGAATTAATATGAAAATTCAGTAGCATAGCAGGGTAAAAAGTCAACACACAAAAGTCAATAGCATTCTTCTACACAGATAACAAACACATTGAGAGTCCCCTGCTTTTGGAAGCTTTGTATAGGAAGTAGCAACCATGGCAATTCTTAGCTCTGGTCTTTGCACTTTTGTAAAGTCCTTTCTGAACCTTCTTTAATACTGTAGTATGTCCCTACCACCTGTCTAGTACACTCAACTTTTTATTGAAACCCTAAATGTCCTAGAATAGAAAGTCGGAAGAAATCTTGAAGATTTTAGGGGAGGCAGAGTTCATGGACAAAAATCAAAATGCACGTTTACCAGTTGAAAGAATCAACAAATGTGACCTTCACCAGCTGAGTTTTTCATGTCAAAAGAACTTACCAACAGAGTGAAAAGACAACCCACAAATTTCAAAAAGATTTTTACTAATAAGTATTCAGACAAAGGTCTTCTATCTAGAATCTACAAAGAACTAAAAATCATTATGATCCCAAAATTCAAAGATCCAATCCAAAAGTGGGCATCTGAGAGGAAATACACACTTCTCAGAGAAAGAAATTCAACAAGCCTATAAATACATGAAGAAATGTTCCACATCGTTAGCTACTCGTGAAATGCAAATCAAAACAACACTTAGATACCATCTCACCCCAGAAAGAATGGTTACCAAAAAGAAATCAACCAACAACAAATGTTGGAGAGGCTGTGGGGAAAAAGGAACACTTCTCCACTGCTGGTGGGAATGCAGACTGGTGCAACCATTATGGAAAGCAGTATGGAGGCTCCTTAAAATCTACAACTGGAAATCCCATTCAATCCAACTATGCCCCTTCTGGGAATTTCTGCAGAACTGAAAACATCATATCATAGTGATATCTGTGCACCTATATTCATAGCAGCACAATTTGTGATAGCCAAATCTTGGAAACAACCAAAATGCCCATCATCTGAAGAATGGTTGAAAAAGATGTGGTATTTTCATAAAATGGAATATTATTCAGCTATAAGGAATGATAAGACTTCATATATAAATGGATGTATCTTGAACATATACTCATAAGTGAAATAAACCAGAACTACATATACAAATATCGTACAGTCTCTCTAGTACAAGGACTCAAAAGAAGCAATTAATTAATTAATTTTGGGTGGTACCACAAATTAATCTCAGGACCTTGTGTTTTCTGCATCCTCAACCTCTATAATTTTTTTTTTAGAATAGTGACTTAAATATAAAATGCATTTGGAAGATTTTTTTTTTTTAGAATTATTTTATTTTATTTTTTTCTTGCTTCAGAACTTTTGTTTGTTTATTTATTTTTTATGGCTGGCCCAGCCTGCCCTGAGGGCAGGGCTGGCGCAGCATGTGGTGCCGGTGATTAAACCGTGGTCCCTGCAGCTGCCTGCAGCTGCTTTAGACCACTGAGCCATCCTGCCGGGCCCCCATGGAAGAATTTTAAAAAATAATGTTTAGTGAAAGTGTTAATGTTTAATTGATCAGTCTTACATACCTATATCTACTAATCTAAACTAATTTGATGATCAAAATATATAATACAACCATTGTTAAATTTTTGCTTTGAAATTCTATACTATATGTACTCTTGTTACTGTTTTTCTGTCTTTGTTTCTGCTATTTTTACTCTTTAAAATAAAATTAAATCTATAAAAAAAAATCTTCTAGAGCTGGTGAGATAGTTCAGCAGTCTGAAGTGCCTGCTTAGGAAAGCTCAGGCAACCACAGAGACTGCAGTTCACTCGCTGACACCACATGATGTGCCAGTCCCACCCCCAGGGCAGGCTGAGCTGGCCATAAAAAAATAAAATAATAATAATAATAATAATAATAATAATAATAAAATCAATCCCCTAACTAGTCTCTTCCTTTCTTGCTTTGCTTTCCTATCCCCATAGGTATATGTGTATCTATCCTTCTCTCTCCCTGCCTTTCTTCTATATATATGATGTCCCAAAAGTTTTAGTGTCTCAGCCTTAAAAACTCCAAATGCAGAAAGGCTAATTGCACACATGTACACACACACACACCCCTATTCTCATAAACACATGTACATAACAATTCAACAGCCTTGTACTTAGGAAAGTTCCAAGTTTGATTCTGGTTGTGCATGAGACAGCTGACGAACCATTAAGATGTAGTAATATTTCAATTTTTTAAAAGTTAGGTCAGGGGCCCGGCAGAATGGCTCAGTGTTCTAAAGTGCCTGCTTAGGAAAGCTTAGGCGGCTGCAGGGACCATGGTTTGATCCCCAGCACCACATGCTGCACGAGCCCTGCCCTCAGGGCAGGCTGAGCTGGCCATAAAAATAAATAAACAAACAAAAGTTCTGAAACAAGAAAAATAAATAAACAAATAAATAAATAAAATTAAAAACCTTAAAAAAATAAAAGTTAGGTCAAATTCCTGGGAAATTTTTGCCAAATGAGTCAGGTAATGGCTCAAATTTCCTGACTTTTAATTCAGCCTTATCCCCCTTATAAAAAAAGTCACGTACACTAAAATACATATATATATATATATATATATATATATATATATATATATCCCCCAGGACTAGGGTTTGAACTCACAACCTTACACTTACCAGGCAGGCACTTGTCCCACGGAACTATCTTCCCAGCCCCTACATTAAAATATATTTTAATGAAATTATAGTCAATGTTATTTTATGTGACAGGACCTGCTACTCCATAAAACAGCATTCAATAGGTTGATTAGAAATAGGAAGAATTCTCTTACTTTCCCCCAAAACAGGTCATAAAACCTTCTTCAGAAAGCTCTTCCTCTCTTCTTTCCTCACACATTAGCCTGCCCTACCTCCACAATAATTTGAAGTACGAGTAAACTTAAATTCCCTCTGAATTACTTTTCTTCAAATTCAAGCTACCAAGAGAGCTTCCTTTTCCCTAATCTTCTCTTTCTATAAAATAATTTGGGACCAAGATGTAAGAAAATTAACTTCATTTGAATTCCAGGGAGATCTTAGCATATCTGAGTTCTGTGTCTCCTCACCACAACATACTTTAGATTTTAAATTCTAGTCCTTAAACCCCATCCCCCAAAATGCAGATTTATTCTTGGGAAGACAAATTGTCTTTCCTTGCCATTCCCTGGACACAAATGAAATGGAGATTATTAAAAGATCAAAATAGTTTTGAAAACCATAATTATTATGCCTAACTTTAACTAATTAACCCTCCAATTGAAAAAAAAATGACAGGGTTAATTAGCTTGAATGGGTTACATGTTTTAGTTTGGGAAAAATAAAAAAGAGAATTAGAGATTAACATCATTCTCTTGCTATCTTGTGGCTTGATTCCCACACTGCAATATGTTAAGTTTTTCCTATACATGTTGCATAGATGCATTGGTGATTCAGGTAACTTAATATTTCTTGGCATGTATGCAAAAGGTCTATTTAAAACTACCAGAGATTGCAGTTTGCTCCATTTCAAAAATGTCAGATACTCAAATGCTCAATTTTGAGATGCCTCTAAACAGGGTGATGTTTCCTATACATTTGTTAGCAAATGAGACAAGACGCTGTGAGGAACAGCTGAGTCTCCAAGCAAGGTTGAACTCAAACCATTCTATGGGTTCCTGACTTAAAAGTTATATCTTCTGCCTACATATGTTTTGTAGTATACTTAGAGAACTCAACCAATACAATTTGGATGACTTACCTTGAAGACAAGGTGCTACTGCTACTGCTGTTCTCATTACTTTCTTTTTACATGTCTAGATGCCTGTTTCCTTCATTGCAAATGCTGAAGAAGAGTCCAAACTCACTGCCCAGGCCCCTGCATTGGGTACGCAGGCACTCCTGCCCAAGGGCAATGCTATGGGACAGAAGTTCCTACAATAGAAACATTTACAACATTTCTGTCCACCAGGATAACTTTCAGCATCATGTGCTACTGAGGACTTGAGATGTGGTAAATGCACATAAGAAACTAAATTTGTTTTGGCCAGGCATGGGGCACATGCCTGCATTCTCTGTACTTGTGAGACAATCCTTGGTAAGGCAAAAGGACTAATATCAGTTCAAGGCCAATCAGAATTACATATGAAGACCTTGTATCAAAAAATAACTAATAGAGTAAGAAAACATTTTGTTTAAATTAAATTTAAATGACTATAACCTATGGTTTCTGGCTACTATATTAGCCACCAAAGCCCTTGAAATTGGTTCTTAGGATACAAATTCATACAGCAAGATTCTGTGAGGTCTGGCAGGAGCCTGTAAACTGAAGATAGAATAGAGAGTGGAAATTTCTGGATATGTGATTCTGACTCACCAGAGTGGAATTTCCATTGAGCAATCAACACTGTCAGTTTAGAAAAAGAAAGCCTAATCTTGGGCCCGGCAGGATGGCTCAGTGGTCTAAAGCACCTGCTTAGAAAGCTTGGGCGGCTGCAGGGATCATGGTTCGATCCCCAGCACCACATGCTGTGCCAGCTCTGCCCTCAGGGCAGGCTGAGCTGGCCATAAAAATAAATAAACAAACAAACAAAGAAAGCCTAATCTTAAGGGACAGGATTCTGTAGCACTAGAATAGTTGGCAATATTGACAAGTTTCACAGCCTCTCTGATCTCTTCACACCAGATACCAGTAGATTTTTTTTTTTTAAAATGTATTTAGTATTACATCTACCAGGTCTTACTATACAGATCAGACTCAGAGTGATCCTTCTGTTTTTTAGCCTCCCAAAGCTGGGATTACAGGCACACACCACGTCCCATCTCATTCACTGTCTCAGCATGATCTGGGGATGAGGCCAGCAGGCATACAGGGTATTGAACCCTGGTCCCTACATCTGCAGCTGCTTTAATCCACTGAGCTATCTGGCCAGTCCCTAATACCAGTAGAAACCACACATGTACCAGTTATAACACTCAAAAAGGTCCCAAAACTTTAGTGGACCAAAGTCCACTAAAGAACAAAAATTATCCCTGGTTAAGAATCACAATGCAAGAAAAAAAAAATTTTTTTTAAGGCAATATAATACTATTTTATTCTAAAAAAGGGTTAAGATAAATTATTAACTGGATCAAGTTCTTCATTAACAAATTCACTCCGTAGTGAACTTAAAAAAACAAATTTAGAAGCATTTATTTCTGAACTGACACAGCATCAGAAAAGAACTGTTGGGTCTGTTGAGTAAGGTTCTCATTCTCTTCTGGATTGGTAAGACTATAATTTTGCCTTAGAAAAGTCAGCAATCTTGGTGCAAGGAGTCAAAATGATTCAGAGTGCAAAAGTAAGCCTACAGCTTAGGAGTTAATAAATAAATCAGAAATAACAGAAAAATCAGAAATAATCTGCTAACTAAAAGTCAGTCTCAGTTATTAGAGACCAACAGAAGTGCCAACAATTTTATTAAAACCCAAGTAACATAACAAGCTAAAATGAGCTTTCCAAACCTCCCTAGAAAACTCTGGACAATGCACGCAACACACTGGAGACTCAAAGCATGAAATAAAGAAAAAAATAAATAAATAAAAACCAAGGAAAACCTGAGAACTTGCTGCAATGCTGAATGTATCTCTCATCCTACACACAAAAAAGGCAGAAGGTAGAAGGTTTTCAACCCAGTGTTTAGCATAAATGGATGTCCAAGTCACTGACTACAAAGTTATATGGACACAGTAGCCACCCCTGAAGAGCGAGGATAAAAACTGAAATAATGTTAAAAATTCAGACAGCCAATAACAACACAGGGGAGAGAAATTCTACAATTTGAGTCTAGTCAATAAATCTAAATTAAACCAAATATGAACATCGCAAATACCTCAGACATAAAATAAAATGTAGAGTTGCTATATTATGTAAAATGTCTAGTTTACAAACAAAAAATACTTATGTTTTAAATACATTAGAGGAAACCTAGTCAATGAAAACTCAGTCTGCATAGACCTACTGTGGATAAGCAAAGACATGATAAATATAGTCAAATAGTTCAAAGTAAACATACTAAAAAAGTTTAGATCAACAGGAATGTCAACAGAGAACCAACTATAAAAGCTAAATCTAAATTTTAAGGCTCTAAAGCAAAATAAAATTGAAGATGTATATCTTTATTAGATGGGCTCAATAGCAAATTGGAAATACACTAAGGAATAAATGATCTAAAAATGTGTCCACAGAAAATATCCAACTCAACAAAGTAGGGGGAAATATAGAAATTCAAAGATCTGTGAGACAAAAAGCATGCTAACACATGTGTAATGAGGGACACAAGCAAGACAAATGAGAAAAGCAAGTTGAATATCACCCCTAACCTTCCAAGTCTGAAAGAAACATTACATTCAAATGTCAGCATTTCACCAAATATCTAATAGGATGAATACAGTAGCTAGAAATATTGCCAAATAATTGTCAGCTTTCCATAAATATAACAAAATAGGCAAGAAAATTAAGTTCAAGAAGGAAATTCTTTGGCTCAGTTTCAGAGGTTGCCATCTATGGCTACCCAACTCACTGTTTCTGGGCTTGCGAAGCAGCCCTTCATGGCAGAAGCAAAGCAGTTTGCTCATCTGCTCATGATGACCAGAAATCACAGATGAGAACTGAGGGGCGAAGAGAGAAAATAATAAGAGTCATAGACAGGAAGAACATGGTATAGGTGACTGTGATAGTGAACCTTTTAGAGACAAGTGCTCAAATGCTCAATGCCGCAATTAAACCTGAGTAATGAGTTTTAGTTTAGAAAAACAACTCACATGTTAACATTTGTCTTAAAAGAAAGATGTATGTGCCATAGGCTATTCAACACTGGTGTAAGATAAACTCTTGCATGTTACACCCCTTGTGATCTTCATTTAACCAGGCCACACTTCCTGTCCACATATTTAACTACAGTAACCAGCAAATCAACCCATCACTCCCCTATCTAATCACCTTCCAAAAGCTTCACTTTAATATGTCCCTTTGGTGGGACATCTTTTTTTTCTGGAACTGGGGATTGAACTCAGGCCCTTGTGCTTGCCAGGCAAGTGCTTATTCTACTGAGCTATCTCCCCAGCCCCTGGGGGAACATTTTTGAGCCAAACCTTACCTACCTCCTGAATGCTCCTCCATTGGGGACAAAGCCTTCAACCCACAAGCTTTTCCAGGTTCAAATCGTAATGGTTAATGACCAAATTTTCATAGTGCTTTAACAAAAAAGACTCATCACACATAAAGTAATGCCACAATTTATGATGGATATCTTGTCAAAATGACAGTGGACTAAAGGCAGTGAAATGGTACAAAGTGCTACTGTAAAACAAGCTGTATGTATCAGCCTCGCCCCCAGGGCCCACTGAGACAGCAATTGAGACTGGGTATGGTGGCACACACCTATAATCCCAGCTCTTGGGAGGCTGTAAATAGGAGGATCACTGAGTCTGATCTAGTAGTGAGACCCTGAACACCCTGTAGACCTTTCCCTAAAATATAAAAAGAAAAAAGCTGAAAACTTAGTATTAAGTGAAACTAACAGAAATAAAGTCAAGATATAGATATTCCTAGAAATTTTTAAAAATCAGAGATGTTACTAATATGAAATATTAAAGTTCTTTGTACTGAAAGAAAAAATACCAGATGCCAAGTGAGACACAAGAAGAAAAGCATCAAGAATAGAAACCTGATCATTAATAATATATATATTAATTTCAAAAACAAATTCAAATAATCAGAACACATAATTTATAACTATATAAATATACACAATTAGATATATGCATGTTATAACATATATAACAATAATAATTGGAGAAATGAGGCTACACTGATGTAAAGCTCCTTTATTTTATCAAAATAAGTAGCAATTTTATGGATGTCAGGAAAAAATGAGGTGAACATAGTAATCTCTGAAGCAATCACTGATAAGAAAAAGTAAAAAGGATGAAAATCCAGAAGCTAAGTTTAAAACTTTTGAATTGTGTAACTCAAACTAAAAGATTAACCAGGCTGGCAAGATGACTCAGCGGTCTAAAAAGCCTGCTTAGGTAAGCTTAGACAACCACAGGAATCACAGTTCAATCTCTGGTACCACATGCTGTGCCAGCCCCACCCCCAAGGCATGCTAAGCCAGCCATAATATTAAACAAAATAATAGTAAATAAAAAAGGATTAAGGAATGAACAGAGGAAAAAATTTATGAGAAATCTAGAAAACAGAGAACAAAATGGCCGACATGATTATAATCATACAAATATTTACATTAAATGTGAATGGATTTTTTAAAAAACTCCAGTCAAGTCATGATTGTCAGACTGTACTAAAAAAAATTAAGATGTATATGCTTTCTACACAATACACCGAAAAAGGTAATCAGCGACAAGACAGCTATTGTCTATAGTATTATCTGAAAAAATATACATTAAAATGAGAAATACTACTGAGCAATATCAGGATGTTTAAAAGGGTCAATAGGACAAGATACAATAATAAGTATCATATATAAACTTCATAACAGTCTGAAAATATTTAATGCCAAAAGGAAGATGTTTTACAGAATAAAGGTATTGATATTCCAGTACCAGTAATAGAATAACCATACACAAATATCAGTAAGGATATGGAATATTTAGAATACTAGTAACTAATATGTTACAATAGACATACAATATTCCATCCCATACAACAGAATACAGTGATTCCAGTGCACATGAAATATTCTCCAAGATATAATATGTATCAATAAACCTCAATAAATGTATAAAAAAGACTGAAATTATACTACTGTTCTCTGTGGTTTTAGGAACCATTCATTTATCCATTCTCTATGGCTGCTTTCATGGTATAGATGCATATCTTAACAGCTCTGAATGAACATATCAGTATAGATAAAAATATTTAAATTTCAGGGGCAAGATAGCTCAGCAGACTAAAGCACCTGCTTAAGCAAGTGCAGAGGTCAGAGTTCGATTCTGGCACCACATTTTGTGCCAGCCCTACTCCCAGCGTCCCAGTATGGTGGTACACACCTATGATCTCAGCTATGGGGATGATGAAAGCAGGAGGATCACCACAAGTCCACACTGTGTAGTGAGAGATCCTGCAACAACCAAATAACTTAAAAAATTAAACTTCAGGAAAATAACAGGGAATTTCCCAGTGGATTTTTTAAATATGCGCATCAAAAAACATCATTGGTAAATACAAATGCCAATGGAAAATGAAAAAGTATGGCATAGTAAAGCTTTAAAAAAAAACTATTTGGGGGCCTGGCGGGATGGCTCAGTGGTCTAAAGCGCCTGCTTGGGAAAGCTTGGGCAGCTTCAGGGACCGCGGTTCAATCCCTGGTACCACATGCTACCCCAGCCCTGCCCTTGGAGTGGGCTGAGCCACCCATAAAAATGAGTGAATAAACAAACAAAGGTTCTGAAACAAGAAAAAAAAATTGTTTAATTCTAAAAAAAAAAAAAAAAAAAAAAAAAAATT
>PVJA010017257.1:0-12563 GCA_004027025.1 Myocastor coypus | reverse complement strand
CTATAGTTATGATTTGAAATGGCTTTAGGTGAGCCCTGTGTTTTGATCGTTCGACCCTCACCAGGGTTGCAACCCACCGGTTGCGAACCGCTGCAACTAACCCTTTAAGAACTAGAATTTAAAAACTAATCTACATATTATATACATGTAATACAATCAAACCACTTCACACATGATTGGGAACCAAACTAATGTTATACTTAGCCTTATGAAATATTAAACTGATCACAAAGAAAAAATATTGACTTGACCCAGCAACCAGGCCACCCTGTGAGTGAGACCACCCTGGGCCCACCAGAAACTCATTCTGCCCAGCAACCAAGCCCAACATGCCCAGTGTGGAAAACTGTTGCAGAACTCCCTACAGAGAGACTAGGGACAAGACCCACACAGCTGATCCAGAAGCAGAGCATCTTGCCAAAGTGGCACAGCAGGTTTGCCTCCATGGGCTACAGCAGGAAGAAGTGTAGCTCAGAGGCCAGACCTAAGTCACACCCACCTGGACAACTCTGAACTTGGTGGATCCAGACCTGCTGCCCTACTAAAGTTCTACATCAAAAGTCAGAAGGCAGGGCTACACAAAATGACAAAGAGAAGGAGCAAAATGCACTCTCAGGCCCCAAGCCCACCCAGAACAAATACAGGACACAACAGCATAGAAGAAATTGGAAATCACACACCTGAATTCTCTGAAATAATAACAGCTGAAGTAAAGAAACAACTGCAGAAAGGTATACAGGAAACCAGATCAGAAATAATTTTTTTTTTTTTTTTTTTTGTCTTTTTGAGACAGGGTCTCGCTATGCAGTTCAGGCTAGCCTTGAGCTCACTTTTGTAGCCCAAGCTGGTCTCAAACTCGCACCAATCCTCCTGCCTCAGCCTCCCGAGTGCTGGGATTACAGGCGTGAGCCACCACGCCCGGCAGAAATAATTTCTTAAGTAAAAAAAGAAATGATAATTATAATGGAAGTACTAAGTGCTTCTAAAAAAAGATACTGATAAAAAAAATAGAATAGAAAAATGATGGAATCCTTGAATGAGCAATAATGTATAAAACAGATTCAAAGTGCTATACAGGAACTTAAAATCTCAATCACAAGTTGGCAAAACTGTTTAATTGAAAATGAAAATAGACTTCAGACCTTAAAGACACCATTGCAGCTAATGAAAAAGTAAGAAAAGAACTCTTAATAACAACTAGGACGCAAGAAAAAATAATTCAAGATGATGCAAAGATGAACAACTATAGGCATCAATGAGCAAGCAGTCAATATAAATGATATAAAAAGAATATGGGCTTAAGCACTAGCAGAAAACTCCCCAAATATGGGGAAACAATTTGATATTCAGGTAACTGAAGCATTTGGAGTTCTAACTCCAAATAACATCAACCCAATTAAAACCACACCCAGGCATATAATAATCAAGATCCCAGAAATTCAGGACAGGAACAGTATAATAAAAGCCACTAGAGAAAAGAAACAGATCACACTTAAAGGAAAACCCATTAGAATAACAGCAGATTTCTCTATACAAACTATCAAGAAGAGCACTGAGCAAAGTACTTTAAGTCTTGCAAGAAAATAAATTCCAACCCAGACTGCTTTACCCTGCAAAACCCTTGTTCAATGGAGAAGTTAAGCACTTCCAGGACAAAAACAATGAAAGAATTTCATGATGACAAAGCCAACCCTACACAGTTTACTAAAAGATATTCTACAGAAGGATCAAAATGACCACAACTCCATGGAGAATGGAAAGAACCCACCAAATAGGGCAAACAAACACATGAGAAAAAGATATACAACAGCAGTCTTTCAACTATTCTTCTGTATATAGCAGCAAAATATGTCCATCAGCATATTCAAATGGACTTCTCCTGTACCCTATGGTCAACAAGGTACATAACAAGATAACAGCAGTAGCTCAGTCCCATAAGTGATACCTGGCAACCAGTAAGTGCCATGGACACTGTCTGTGTCCATAATATACTAAAACTTCATGCAATATCCTATCCTCAAACTGCTAGAAGTTCTGGTCATATATTTGCCATTCCAGTATTTATGTTATGTTTTACTCTTAGTAATGCTTTACTACCACAGAAATTTTTTCTTAGTTGATATCTCTGTATATATTAACCTCTTCAAATACCCTGCGATTACTCTGAATTGGTTAGATTCATCCATATGATACACAACATTCTGGCCTCTAAGTTGGACTCATGATTTGATTTGAATTTTGGAATACTGTTTTGAAATAATTTAATTTTAGTTAATATTTAATTAATTTTCTGAATATTGTTTAATTATACTTTTTGTTTTATGATTCATACTGCATCTTTGGCTTACAATCTGCTTATAAGACATGGTATACTTTCTCCTAGTATTAGAAACTATACACACACACACACACACACACACACACACACGAGTTAGGATAGATATATAGCTACTTTCTCTTAGCTCATTGAGAATAAAAGTTTGTACTAATATTGTTTAGACAAGATATCAGGTCTTCACCTTGTCCTCTGAATAGCTACTATGAATACAACAATATGTATTGTATTAATTATTATAACCATCCTACTAACCTGTTTTGAAACATCATTGGTATTTTATCTTTTCTTATTAAAATAATTTTAAAAATAAAGCTTAATTAAAAAGAAAAAATTAGCAAACTAACTAGTAACAAAACTATTAACAAAGAGAAATATACCCTCCACATTTTATGAAAGGAGATATTACAAAAAACTTTTAAAAACCAAAGCATTTAGAAACACCTTACATCTCATACCTAATTCCTCCTAAGATTAACCTTCCAAACTAGCATGTAAATATATTTAATTGTTGTTACAGCTTGTCTGGATGCCCCACCCCAAGCCTCAGGTGGGCATAGGTAGGGAGAGTACCTCAAAATTGGCTGGATCTAGAAAGAGTGATGTTCATGGTATGGCTTGTGTGTAACTGTGTCCAAAAGCGTCATGCAGTCATGGGATGGCTTCTGGAGTCTGTGATTGATCCTTGAGCCAATGCTGGGATTGCAGGTGTGAGTGCTACACTCTGGGCCTGGGGTAGGTACTTAGCATTACAATGTGAGGAGGGG
This sequence comes from Myocastor coypus, assembly GCA_004027025.1. Lineage (NCBI taxonomy): Eukaryota > Metazoa > Chordata > Mammalia > Rodentia > Myocastoridae > Myocastor > Myocastor coypus. Next base: position 9,461 of record PVJA010017257.1, on the reverse strand, counting down.
AGAAAAGCTAGCTAGCTGTCTTGAGCTGCTGCCACTGCTCTGCTGTTTGCCACTGCCAAAGAAACCAAATTAACACTATACTTAGCCCTTTGCCATTCTGTGCCATGTGCCATTCTGCTTGGAGCCAGATGAGTATGAACTAAGACCTCCACTAGCCATGAGCTAAATTTTTCCTTCCTCCATTTTGGGTGTCCCAGAAACAAGAAAAGAGTAACTGAGACAGAATTTGGCACCAGAGGAGTGGAGTATTGCTGTGACTACCTGACCACATGGATTATGAGTGTTTGGGAATTGCTTATGGAAAGGCAAAGGAAAAATTCAGAGATATCACCTAAAAAAGTAGAGGTGGGACACCTTCAGTTGTTCTTTATGGGAGATTCTAGTAGGAGCTCAGAAGGCCAGAAGGCCGATAGAAATCCTAGCTGTAAAGATCGGGCTGGGGAGGTTTCCGCTGGGAAGGACTGCACTAGCTGTTGGACTCTGGATGATTTGTGTTATGGCTTGGCAGAAAGTTTATCTAAATTTTATTTGTGTCCAAAACACTTCCTGAAACTGAGATTAAGGGAAAAAAAAAAAAAAAAAAGACTCAAAGTAGTCAAATGTTGAGGCAGTAGCATGGCTATTGTTGCAGGCTTTTAGTCAGATTTATGTTGAGAATAAAGAGCAAAGAGCCTAGCAGGATTTAAAATGTTGTAAGTTTGGCCAGAAAGGAAGTTATAATAAAGTTGTGGAATGCAAACAGAGCTGAGATCTTCATTACCAGGAAGGTACAAGAGAATGGAAAGAATGGCCTGAGGGCATCACATGAGGCAGTAGGTCTCTGCCCTTTGCAATCTCAGAATTGCAAAGGTGAAGGACTTTGCCTTGAGGGGATAGCAATAGAACCCCATATTCTACAGTAGAGACAGCTGCCACACCAGGTTCCAGAATGGCATCAACAAAGAAAATGTGTTTCTTGGAATTAGAGTCAGAGTGCTCAGCAATCCAGGCAATGGACCTCTACAGTCGAGAAAGAAGAAAGCCTGGTGACTGCTCAAGCTGGCAGCAGCCCTTGGCATTATCCACATAGAGTTGGTTTTAGGCATTTGCAGAATGCAGTTCCAAGGTTAGGGTTTCCACTTTGATTTCAGAAAAAGGCCTGGCAGGCCAGAAAGTATACACCTGAGTGGGCAGTGTATAAAACTGTGAGAAGTCTGTTCAGTGGAAATCCCAGAAGTTTAAAAAAGTCAAGAACATAGATCTAAGGGAAACTGCAAAGCCAGCTTAAGAGAGATCATGGGAGTTACCACCAGAGTACCATAGGGGCAGAGCCACATGGAGCTCACAACTTGCCACAGATTGCTTAGAATGCTCCACATGGAACTACAGGACTCAATGTTGGCCCTTCTGGATTTTGGACTTGCTTTGGTCCCAGTGCTTGGTATCCTGCTGTGTGTACCTTCTGGAATGGTAATGCTGTTCTTGTGCAATTGAATGCTGAAGTGTTTAAGTTTTTCTCTTGTACAGGGGCTCACAGCTACAACTGTCTTGGATCTTGGAGGAGACTTGGGACTTGAACTTCTCACCAATGCTGAAACTGTTAGGACTTTGGCAAATTAAGAGATGCACTAAAAAGTCTTCTGTATAAAGCGATGTGCATGAGTCTTTTGGGGCCCAGGGGTGGAATGTTACAGTTTGTGTATAGCTGTCCCCCTCATGCAGTCACATGTGACTTCTGGAGTTTGATCCAATGCTGAGATTGCAGGTGAGTGCTACACTCTGGTCCTGGGATGGTTAATTTGCACTATAATGTGGAGAGGAGAGAAGCTGGCTAGCTGCGTGAGCTGCTGCCACTATGCTCTTTTGCTCTTTGCTACTGCCATGGACAGCTGTTCTGTGCCATGTGCCACTCGGCCTTGGAGACAACTGAGGATAAACTGAAACCTCCACTAACTGTGCTAAATAACTTTTCCTTCCTTCTTTTTTGGTGTCAGGTATTTGTCCCAGGCAAGAGAAAACAATATCTATCCACTACTTCACTGCTTTGCCACTTTTTGCCTGCCATGAACTGTTTCTCCTCTGGGATGCCCCTTCTGTCACGCCACCCTGACTCAGACCCAGCTGACTGTGGATTGAAACCTCTGCCAACTGAGGCACAATAAACCTTTCCTCCTTTAAATTGTCTCAACAGAGAAAATCAAAATAAAGCAATTGCAAAATGATACCTGAAAATATTGCTGGCCTTAGAATAATTCAGTATAAAACATCAATTTATTTAAAGTCAGTGGTAGTTATAGCATGAAATCTATACCTGCCCAAAATAAGAATTTTTTTTTTTTTTTTTTTCAGGGAAAGGTCTACAGGGTGTTCAGGGTCTCACTACTAGATTGGATTCATAGTGATCAGCCTGTTTACAGCTTCCCTAGAGCTGAGATTACAAGCACACACCACCATGCCATTGTCGTGTCAGTGCAGCCCGGAGGCTGGCCTAGCTCAATCCCTGGCCCCTGCTTGCAGGTACTTTAATCTGCTGAACTATTTGGCTGATCGTCAGAAACATTTTCTAGCTCAGATTTACTAACACACTTCACTTTTAATGTTAAAATGGGAAAAGAGGCCATGTGCAGAAAGCAATGACAGAAGATAACATGTGCAGTAGCAAATACGAGTAGAAACATGATAGAGGAAAAGTACTAACCAGTAGTTGAATAGATTCACATACATAAAACATGAGCAAGACAATGTCATTTGACAATGGAACCAGGAACTGCAGTGCAGTTAAGAGAAACACCAAGGAATGTCAAAGATTGACAGCAAACCACCAAAAGTCAGAAACAGAGAAAGATTTGAAACCAATAAATAGGTTTCTAAAATACAAAATCAGATGCCTGATGACATCTTGATTTCAGAATACTATTCTCTAGAACTAAGGCAATAATTTTCTATTGTTTTACATCATTGAATTTCTTTTGTTTTTCAGTTACCTCTAATTATTTTCTTTCCCCTCAAGACCAAGTCAGCTCCTTTATGCCTAAAATACATTACAATGGACTAGGAAACTATAAAAACTGTTGATTTAAGTATCTTACTAATCTTATTCACCACAATCTTGGTAACCATAGCATTAAACACATTTTTTAAGAAGACATACAATCATTTATAACTGCAGACTTTGGCATTTCAGTCAATATTTTATATTTAATTATAAGAGTTCATAATACTTTGTTACACCAGCCCTAGGAAACTAATACAGATGTTCAATTACCAGCTTTTTATTACCACTTAATGATCAATGATTTAAAACTAACATTTGGAAAACACTGTTTAGATAAACCAACATTAACTGATTCTTCTAACAAAAGGCTTATGTGTGGTGAAAGTAGTGAGTTGGGTACTTTTTCCATGTAATTAAAATATTATCATTTTCCTTGGTGACCACAATGTACTGTGCCTAACAGGCCCACAGGTGATAGGGCCAAGGAGTCATGGACTGAAACCTCCAAAACGTACAGGCTGAGAGACCAAACATGATTGTCTCGAGGAGCAGCAGGAGCAGACACTTAGCACTGCTGCTGGCAAGTGTACTCACACTCTTAAGCAGAAAATCAATCTGAAAATAATTCATGTAGATGAAGTTATCTCAATCACTGAAAGGGGAAACGGAGCCAGCACAAATCAGCCCCAGCACTGCTCTGGGAGAAGCCACCATGACAGTGCCAAAAGGGCTGATGGAATGAACTAGTGCTGCAGAGGCTTTTGTGGGTTCTGCCCCTACTTCCCACCCTACCCCCAAACATTGGGGAACACTGTATCCCTGAAGTATCCCTTCAAGTGCCCAATCAAGTGTTCGACCAGGTGGGAGGAAGCCTTATTCAAGCCAAGTAGAGAGAAGATAATATGAGAACTGTGCCTGCCTAACCCCAAGTCCTGCCATGGATCACACTTATTGACAGGTATGGTACACTTGATCAGTGCACTGAGTATGTTTTCCCTGTTTCCATAAAGGCCAGAAAAACCTGAGTGAGCAGGAAACTGTAAACGGAGATCATCTTTGAACTCAGAGATGAGGAAGAGTCCTTTTCCTAAGCCTGAGAACCATGGTGGACACTGCTTGCTAGCTGCAAAGACAAATTCTGGAGACCAACTAGATGGTCAGATTGTGGGAAATACTATAGCTAAGAATGCCCAACACACAAGCCTGCAGCCCTCACCGGAGGGGAAATGGAGAAGAGTTGTTATGGCTACACACGAACAGAACACAGCTGAAGCAAGAAGCCATATGCACAGTCAGGTTTTAAGGCATACTGGACATGTGGTAACTGCCCATTCACCCTCTTGCTGGAGTGTCTGATCTGGATACCATTGGAGTTTTATTTTTGTTGCTTTTCTTTTTTTATGCTTTGATGCAGTTCTTTTCTTTTTTATCTATTCCTTTTCTTCAGTTCTAGCTTCTGTGCCAGTACTATTTTGTTTTTTGCCAGTTTCTCCCACTTTTTCAATTCAACAATTTCTCTCATACTATTCTTTTGGTCTTTCCTATCTTCTCTCTTATTAATCTTCTGTCCTCTATGTTCTATTTTTTGTTCCTTACTTAGCCCTTTGCCTTTACTTCTTCTCTACCATGCAGGTACACAAATAAAATCAACAGGTTCTTACATTCTTGCAGCTTTCCTCAGTCCAAAATTATACTTCCTCTTTTATCTTGTTTCTACAAATATCAACTTCCACCATTTCCCTTTATTCCAAATATAGAAGGCCTCCAACAGAGTCTGGCTCCCTAATTATACCTATTACTGCTCCTACCTCTCTTCCTAAGAGGACTTTCAGCCCTCTTTTAGGCTTCCCTTCAAGTCTTCCCTTTCCTGCTCCTTCCATATCCCAGTCACTGCTAAAAGAGCAGTGGTAATGAACCTGTAACATGTGTGTTTTCTTTAAAGACAAAAGATACTACTATTTGAGTTGTTTCCAAACTAACACATCAGTATTCAGATTTAACTACATGTTGGCACTTTACAATAAATAAATGGGGTTTTACTTGTAATTTGAGTACTTGTCTCTATAGACTGTAAAAAGGTGCTGGTAAAGGATGAATGTATAAACAAGGCTGAACACACGTAAGCTGTATTTGATTGGATCTGTTGTTGTTTTAACCAATAGTAATTCTGTCAGCACAACACAGTGACAAGGTCAACAACATTAAATAAGTGAAGGGTGAACATTATCTTTGTATAAAAAAGAGAAAGTCATGAACATATCACTGGAAGGCAAAATAAAAATATCTTCATATCAACTACAATCTCTCTTCATTCTTTGACCTTTATCACCAGCACCAAAAAAAAAAAAAAAAAAAAAAAAAAAGTTAAAAAGAAAAAACCATAAAACTTCAACAGAGCTGGGGAGATAAAAGAAAATGAGAAAGAAACATGGGAAAACAAGGCAACAAATCCCAAGAACTCCCAACTATCGTACCAGGTGTGCTGGTATAATACTTGTAATCCCAGCACTTAAGGAGGCCGAGGCAGGAACACGGAAGTGAATTCAAGACCAGCCTGATTGATTACATGCTGAGTTTAAGGCCAGTATAAACTACAGAGCAAGACACGATCTTGGGAAGAAAAAATAAGAACTCCCAACTCTCATAAGTAAGGTTAGGGTACACTGATGGAAGAGTAATAGAATGGATTTAAAAAAAAAAAAAAAAAAAAAAAGGTAAAGAAACTCAGCAAGTTCAGAGAAATCTGCATACAAACAGACCAAGGCAGATACAGGAGCAGACCAAAAAATTTCAAAGCATGGATGCCGAATTTATCAGCTATATTTCAATATGAAAAGGTGGTAGAAAAAATAAATTTGTATGTAATTGATAAATTATAGAAATAATCAACATGAAAAACAAGGGTTCTAGAAATCAAAGACAAAATGGTGCTTTACAAATTATTCAGAGACACTCGGGAGGCTGAGGCAGGAGGATTGGTGCGAGTTCGAGACCGGCCTGGGCTACAAAAGTGAGCTCAGGACCAGCCTCAACTGCATAGCGAGACCCTGTCTCAAAAAGACAAAAAAAAAAAAAAAACAAATTATTCAGAGAAACTTTAAAAACAGTAAGAAAACAACATAAAGCAATCCAACATACCTACTAGACAATGCTAAGACCAAGTTAAGTTAAACTGTAGTTAAGGAAAAACTACAAGACAGTACATAGGGAATAAAAAAGTCTGTTTCTAGAAAACTTTCCAAGTATGAGGAAAGATTTCAACGTACAAATAACTGAGGTTTACAGAATTCCAACTAACAATTCTAAAAGAAGAAGCTCCCTAACATATATCTTAGTCAAAATCCCAGATGTCTAATGAGAAGACAGAAGCAGAGTATGGGAATGCACATCTGTAACCCCTGCACTAGCAAGGCTGAGGCAGGAGGATCAGCATGAATTCAATGCCAGTCAGAACTATACAGCGAGACCCCGTCTTAAAAGAGGTGAGACAAGACAGAATTTAACATGGAACCAGTAGGGCTGAGGAGATAGCTCAGTAGATTAAGAGCTTCTCTGGCAAGTGCAAGGTCCTGAGTTCAATCCCTGGCAGCACAACTTCAAGTTGTACTGCACCACTACAGTGATAAACACAGAACAGTATTGTCACTGGGAAAGACATGTGGATCAATGAAACAGAACAGAAGATGCAGAAACAACCTCAGATATATTTAGCTATTTGGTCTTTGACAAACAGGAAAAGCCAACATTAGAGAAAAAACAGCCTTTTCAAAACCATGGTGGGAAAACTGGCTACCCACAGCAAAAGGTTGAAGCTAAAACCACATATCTCACCATGAACTCTGTTAAAATCAAAGTGGATCAATGGTCTAAATTTTAAAACTGAAACATTTAACCTACTGGAAGATAAAGGAGGTAAAAGTTTTGAAGTCATAGGCATAGTCTGAACTGACTCATGACACAAGAAATAATACCAAGAACCAACAAATAAAATATCAAATTAAAAGCTGCTAGGGCTGGTCAAATAGTTCAGGGGATTAAAAGTGCCTGCTTAGGCAGACTCAGAGGCCGGGCTTTCAATCTTTGGGCCTGCCATGCGGGCTCTAGCCCTGGGAGTGCACTAAGATGGCAACTGAGATTGGACATGGGGTAACACGCACCTGTAATCCCAGCGTCTGGGAAGCTGTAAGCAGGAGGATCACTACAATCCCAATCTACATAGTGAGACCCCGTAGACTCTGTAGACCTTGTACTAAGTGCAAATAAAATAAAATAAAATAAAATGAATAAAGCTTCTGCACAGCAAAGGAAACAACTAACGTTATGAAGTATGAAGAGACAATCTATAGAATATGAAAAATTTACCAGCTACCCTTCAGACAGAAGAGCACATTTTTGGGAAAAGGAATAACAAAGATGTTAAGACATGTGATGTAGTCATATAAAATGTAACCATTACATATTACAAACATGAGCTAAAAAATACTAATAGTAGAAAAAGAGCTAAAGACGGGGGAGGGTGAAAAAGAAGGGAAAGAAAATTTTAAAAGGACTCAAGATTGTAAGACTAAGAAGATCGCCACAAGTTGAAAGGCAGCCTTAACTATATAGCAACATTCAGTCTCAAAAAAAAAAAAAAAAAAAAAAAAAAAAAAAAAAAAAAAAAAAAAAAAAAAAAAAAAAAAAAAAAAAAAAAAAAAAAAAAAAAAAGCAAAATGAAAACAAAGAATCAAGATACAGTATAAGTATATGCACGACTTAAAATACAACATGTCCAACAAACATACTGTAGTTATAAGAAAAAAAAGACCTAATACAAGCTCCATAGAAAGTAGGGATAATTTTTATTTTACAGTATTGCACATAGTTACAAAAGTAAATGTGTCAACTATAAACTATTTTATATACAGTGGGTGTGTATATATCTATGTATCTACACACAGACAGATATAGATACACACATAACATACACACACATATATATAGCTACACATCCACCACTATTTAAACTTGCCTCGTCGTTTCATCTCTTTATTTGGGTAAAAAGGAGTATACTTTCCTCATTCTGGAGATTTTTGATGTTGTAACAATTGCCTAAGGAAAAAAATGATAAAATTTTTCCACAGAAGTCATTTCTTTTTAAGTAGTCAGCATCTGACAGTTATAATACATAATACAAAATAAAAACAATTCACATAATTCAAAGTAACTCTTAACTCCACCAACTCAGGAGTTCTCAACTACTATCTACTGAACCAGATATAGCTTAAAAGATTAAAAAGTTTTAAATAGTTCTGTAACAAATATATAGAATACAGGCAAAGAAAATCTTATTCTAAAAGCAATTTACATGAAATCTTTGGAGTTGTTGCAAATTCTTGAAAATCAGATGTATGTGCTTCTTTCATACATAATGAAGGATAAAAGGTAAATTTAAATAAAATTTTAAAACCTCTTAATTTTAAAAAGGCAATGCTGGGCATGGTGATACACCCCTATTATCCCAGAACCCAGGAAGCTGAAGCAGGAAGACTGCCAAGAGTTCATGGCTAGCTTGGGCTACAAAGCAAGACCCTGTCTCAAAAAAACAAACAAATAAATAGGCAAATAGTGCTACTAAACAATAAGGTAATAAATAGCAGCAAAAGTGAAATTACAGATGGGCGGCACTTCTGATGATTATTACTATGTATCATTATTATGTATGATTTTCTATACATTCAAAATTGATAAAACTTAACCAAGTTAATAAAGTATTCATAATAATGCTAGCACACACTAAGGACTATACAGACACAGCTACTATTGTCTCCCTCCTTTTGAGTTTAAGCTTCACTGGTGTAAAGTGTATTTGTGTTTCATTCACTTACTTATCCCTCTAGAGTAAATCTTGGCCATAGTAAACAGTTACTTATTTCTTGGGTGAATAAATTAAAATAATTCCAATGACTTAGGTTGTTCAGTTATCTGTTCTGTATTTTTAAAATATTCCACTAAAGCCGGGCGTGGTGATGCACGCCTGTAATCCCAGCACTTGGGAGGCTGAGGCAGGAAGATTGGTGAGAGTTCGAGACCAGCCTGGGCTACAAAACTGAGCTCAAGGCCAGCCTGAACTGTACAGCGAGATGCTGTCTCAAAAAGACTATATATATATATATATATATATATATATATATATATATATATATGTATATATATATATATATATATAATAAAATAATCCACCAAAAAGTTTGAGTATATAGTATATAATATCTTAGAGATAACATAATGGAAATATATCCTAGAATGCTGTTATGGTTTATGTCTAGTTGTCCCCCCAAAGCCTCATGGAGTCATTGGGCGGGGACTTCTAGAGTTTGAGACTTGATCCATGATCCCTGGGATTATGGGTTTTAGTACTGATGGGATTATGGGTGGAAGTACTTCTGGGATTATGGGTGTAGCCTAGGGCGGGAGCTAAGGTGGAGAGCCTGAATGTAATATAAAG
>PVJA010017256.1:0-41927 GCA_004027025.1 Myocastor coypus | reverse complement strand
TGAATTCAATTCAATAAACTGTCACAAAGCAGCTATACCTGGTTTTGTTTTGTTTGTTAATTTTTCTTTTTTCATTACTTTTAATTAGAAATAACAGTGCAACAGTTTCAAAACACATTAGTAGCACATTCCCAACAATTGATACAATGCATATTGTTGTCCTTGTAGTAGTTATTCAGAGCACAGAATGCAGACATGACAATTTTTCTAATCATTATTGCTACAGAAAATTTCTTCTCATTGAACTAAGAGAAAGTAGTTTTGCCCCTTCTACTAGTCACGACTGTCTCTTCAGAGGTAACCACTTCCTGACCTCTATCAGTATAGATGGGTTTACATATGATTCTGTGACGTAAAACAACCCATCACTAAGAAGCATATTTTAAATGTCTAATGACTGTGTTTCAAACTTACACTTTTAAGCCTACATTTTATTTACCTAAGGTGGCAAAACACATAAATGGAAATACATTTTTTTTTTTTTTTTTTTTGCGGAACCAGGGATTGAACTCACAACCTTGTACTTGCCAGGCAGGCACTTGTGCCCCTGAGCCATCTCCCTGGCCCTGGAAATACATTTTTTAAAATATAAAAATTTATGATTGTCAGACCAAGCCATATACTGCAGTTTCATGTGTGTCATGTCATCCCATTACTATCACTGTCTCTGCCAGAAAATATTCTTCCTTTGTCAATTGGGCCTTGTAAAAGTCTGGCCAGAACCTATGTTTCCTAGTATTTAGATTTGTACACTTAACTCTATGGATTTTGTCAGCTCCACTCATGTACAAAGAATGAACTTATTTTTATGAATATATTACTTATAGAAATTAATGTTTCTGCAAGAAAATAATGTTTTATAAATACCCATAAAGCAAAACTTTTAGTTAGTGAACTCATCATTCACCTCCTACCCCAAACCTAGCCATTTAGCATGCTCATTAACTTACTGGTGTGATAGTCCTTGTGGCATAACTAATTATTCTCTTGAATATAAGAGATCACATTTCTAAAATAAGAAATGCTTAAAGCAATAAACAATGAACAAAATAAAAACTTACCCATGTCTTAATTTTTACATTAAAGATTGGTTTTTAAGGATATGTAATAGTGTTATTAAAGGGGACTTTTGACTCTAGTATGGAATTTAATTCTTTAATGTTTTCTTATACTAAACTATATACAATAAAATTTCAGAACTGATTTTTTAAAACTTCTTTTTGGTGGAGGTCACTGAGAATCAAACTCATGATCTTATACTTGTCAGGCAGGTGTTTATGCCCCTGAATTATCTTCCCCAGCCCCAAAACTGATATTTCTAAATAAGTATTTTTCATACATATATGTATATAAATATGTGACTATTGATAGCTGTTGAGGTTGGCAGTCCCATCCACCTGAGATTTAGGGTCCATGTAAATTGCTCAGCAGCAGCTGTTTCCATATTTATATAATTGTATACTATATTAGTTTAAAAATAATTCAGAGCCAGGGATATAGCTCAGCACTGCAGTGTCTGCCTGGCAAACATGAGGACTCTGAGTTTGATTTCCAGTACCCAAAAACAACAAAAAATACTCACCTCAGTTTGTTTATTTATAAATTCCACATACAGACTATTATTCCGATAAATTGTGTACCTTAAAAGCTTATACAAAACAATTTTAAAAAGATAGAAAAATAAAATTTATTTGTATATCCAGTGGATCATTTTATATACAATTTCCTTTTGGAAGTCTAAGCTCTTGAAGATACTACTAATTTTATTTTTTGTGCGTGTGCATTGTGTGTGTGTGTGTGTGTGTGTGTGTGTGTGTGTGTGTGTGTGTGGTTGATTGCACTCAGCTAAACATGTACTCTATCCCCTTAGCTCCATCATGTATCTAAATTAATAATATCCTGGCCTGTTCGTAGTGCTAAAATAATCTATATTGAATCTAGTACATTGTATTGAATATTTTCATGAAAGATTTTAGAATGACAACTATCACAAGCACTGTAAAATGTTACCACATCAACTAACCTTATTTAACCACTATTGATGAGATACAGTATTGTACTAGGAAAGAGTTTATTATAATGGAGTTAGGATGCATTTTATTTAGATGTCTACATGGAAAGGTTACTGATAACTCAAGAGGAAGTGTATGAAATATATATTAACTGAGAGGAAAGTATTCATGGAGAGTCACTTCAAGTTTGAGTGTGAAGGACTTCAAGAAATTATTTCAGTTGTATTCATTCATTCATTCAGTCTCAGCCTTAAACTTTGGACAAAAGTCGTGGAAGATATTTAGGAGAATGTATGTAAATTCCTTGCATGAAACAGTTGTTTTGTTTTAAGGAAACTAGTGGAAGAGAAACTAGAAAGTGGGCTTGGTCCTTTGAAGAAGGGCATTATTCTTCTCTGGACCAAGCAAGTTGGACTTTTCTGTTTGAAGTTGGAAACTGTGGAGCAGAAGTGTAGTGCATGGCTAATTTAAGAAGATGGCTTTGTTGGCAATGTCAAATATGTTTTGATGGAGAAAGTAATTGGACTTAGATCAGGCAGTTATATATTTCTTGGTGACAGTGAACATTTGAGTGCCAGTCATTGGTGAAACACCCTTCAAGTGTAAACTGCATGCAATGATTAACTTTATCTTCCTATTTTACAGATGAGGAAACTGAAACTTGGGGGTGAAGAGGAGTTTCAGTAACCTAAGAAATCTCTGTCTTTGGCTACTGATATAATTGCCATTTGGATAATTTGATTCTAAGTTAATAGCTGTGTCTCTGAAAAGAAATGTGACACACAGAAAAAATTCAGTTGACTTTGGGTATAACGTAGGTGGGAAGCATCAAGGGTGAGTCAGGATCATTCATAACTGAGTGATACCATCAATTAAAGAAATTAAAGTCATTTGACTTGCGATATTTATTTATAGAAATCAATCCCAAACTATAGAATAATTAAAAAATAAAAGTTATTATGTAAGAACTACAAGAATATTGATTGCTGTATTTATGAGAGAGAAAAAAACTTTTCTTAGTTAACTGTTAAGTAACTATTGTTATTCTCTATAAAAGGAAAATGCTATGTTGGAGAAAGAATTATTTTAGACTTTAGTTACTAATTAACTTATTCATTAAATACCTTCAATATGATGAATATGCCAGATCTGATCCTGCCTAGATACTGAGATGGTATTTAAAAAGTAGCTTTTTTACAGAAGCATTTAGACCAACACAGAGAGAAAATAAGTCAATAACTTCAATATAATACAATACAGAAAATATTTTGAAGAAATAGCCTAGGGTTTGGGGAAAGACCATCTAGGTCTGTAGGTTTGAATCTAAGTATAACAGTAGCCTTGAAAGATTTGAGTTAAGCTTTAATCAGCTAAATTGACAGATAAACTTAATAAAGGCATTTCTTGTCAGGAATACACAACATACAAGGTAATAGTAAAATGTCCAAATGAGGTATCAGCTCTGATTAAATCAGGAGGGAGAGCTCCATTCAGGAGTTACCTGTGTGCTGGTGCTACTTGAAGCTATTAAGATGTATGAGGCTTCTTGGGTAGAACATATTGAAGAATTTTTTTTTTCAGTGTAGAAAGAAAAAGATGCCAGTTAAGACACAAGAGAAACAAGAATCAGGATATTGTGATTAATTTTTTTATCATCCAGAACCAGAATACTGTAATAGTGAAGCCCAGAACAGCAGAAATGAGTAGGAAGTGGGCTTCACTGCAACCAGCTAGCAACTTTGTAAAAGCTTTCTTTTTTGGTCTTTGTTTTGTGTTCTTGTCATTGATATTTAAAGTTATTTTATAGTCTATGTACACTTTATGTCCTGTATTTTCACAGATGAATGCATGTGGTTTACTTCTATTTCTTTTCACTCTTGGCCATTCTTTTTTTTTTTTTTTTTTAATTTATTTTATTTTATTTTATTTCTTGTTTCAGAACCTTTATTTGTTTATTCACTCATTTTTATGGCCGGCTCAGCCCGCTCCGAGAGCCGGGCTGGTGCAGCATGTGGTGCCGGGGATCGAACCGTGGTCCCTGCAGCCGCCCAAGCTTTCCTAAGCAGGCGCTTTAGACCACTGAGCCATCCTGCCGGGCCCCATCACTCTTGGCCATTCTAAAGAAACAATCAGCTTATAAAAGATGGCAGAGTGGCTGGCTTCTGGGGGGAAGGGAGCACATAGACATACAAGAAAGGAGAATGACTTATGAGAAAATGAATTCAAGCATAAAATACAATATTAAAGATACTCTTTCACAAAGTTGGCCAAGAATTGCTAAAATGAAACAGAAAGATTATCTTTGTTTTCTGAGCATCTAGTTCCAAAACTGATAAAGAATGGAGCACAGAATGAAATTAATAAAGGTAGGGATCTTAGGGCCAATGTAAGGGGGGTTTATGGTAATTAAAACTTATTTGAATGCATGGTACAAATTATTGTTTGTCCAGTCTTCAAAAATAGGAGGAAACCTTTTCCTACAAGGCTGAAGAAATTAAGAAGCCAGGTTTGTTACAGATATTTTCAAAGTAGGAAAGGATAGAGGACTCAAGATCTGTTTTAGGCTTACTCTCAGTATAGTAGTGAGTCGTTTTGTAGAATGGATGTCAGGACCTGTACTGACAGGTTTGAAAAAAATGAAAACAAAATTGTGAAGGATGATGGTGAGAAGAGCAAGAGGGAGATAAAATGACTGCTGAGCAGCAGCAGAGCCCCACCAGGAGGCCAGTAAAACAATTATAGAGCAAGGCTGCATTGGTGAGAAGCACATTGTGAGCTCATTCCTGAATCTCCTTGATAGTAACTTCTATTGTAAGGATTTGGAGTGGAATAAAACTTTTTTGACAGAACATAATTTTTATAAACTCCTAGAAAAATAGAGCTGAGAGAAGAGATATATTTTAGGTCAATTCTTAAATAAAATATAGACCTTTTAATTTGTATGTATAACATGACCCGAATGAGGAATAAGTATTTATTATAACCCTTGTTGCATAAATTATAAAAGTAATCCCATACTTCTGTTTTTACCAGAAAGAAATAACTCACCTTCATTGATGAAAGTCACTGGTGGTATCTTAAAAGGGCTTTTGGTGGGTGAGGTTGCCAGATCTGGTGGTGGTATTAAGTCTCTGGGATAACCTGGATCCCTCTGTATCTCATTACCTCCCAGCAGACCTGGAGTGTACTGATGACTGTTGGGAATGTGTTGTGGTACCACCTGGACCAGAGGGGGTGACACATGTGTGTCTTGTCGGGAAAATATCCTCAAGCACTGCTCTTCCAATAAAGTGATCATCACAGACTGGTTATTGACAAGATCAGTCAGAGAAGCATATTTCACCTCTAATTCCCTGTACCTTGTTGCCATCTTCAGCATCTCTGTGGTAACATTGAGGATCTTATTTTCCAGCTGAGAAAGTTCAAGGGAATTATCCCTCTTACGGATAATCTCATGTAGTAGTTGCATATAGAGTTGAGTAACACGAGAGTTCATGTTACGGCTTTCTTTTCTTAGCAGCTTTACTTCATTTACAATGTTCCCATCTACGTCCACCACCAGTTGCAGGACGTCTATCTCTCGCTTCTGTCTGGAAAGTATGTCCTTCAAATTTTCAAGGTCCATCCTGGTGATCATATCTTTAATGGTACCTGCATCTTGCCCTTTGGTGTTGACACAGATGGGCCCTGTTATTTTTTGTTCGGGTACCAGGAATGTGTATGAACATTTCTTTGCTTCCTCTTTACCATCTGTAGCACGAGGATATCTCCTTTGGCTTATTTTTTTTATTTTGAACTGTCCTCTGCAGTATCCAGTGCCCATTATTAGGAAGAGTATCACACCTAGGGTCCAAATTAAAGCTTTCATTTTGGAATGAGGTTGTACAACGACGTCTTTTGAAAAACATATCAATGAAAAGAAAAAGTAAAAAAAATATATATTAATCTATATTTAAAGTCAGTAATATAGAAAAGCATCAGAGGGAAAATGAATAATTCATTCATGTTAGAATTAGCTTTATTTCTTAAGCTCTTAAGTTATAGTGATTTGAAATTTGTTTAAAGATTACATTTCAAAGAGCATCTCTTTTACTTAACACCTTATTGTAAATACTTTTTGTTCCCAAGCTCATTGACCAGGTTTTGCTCATTCCCCACCGTATGGAAAGGCCCTGTACTAGGGACTATTGGGATTTTTTTTTTTAACTCTAATGAGGTATCTTTCATAACATTTAAAAAGCTCACTGTCTCTTAAGACTATAAAAATGGTACAGCAAGTTCTCTAAGGTATTAAAATATTGCCTAGCTAGTAACTAATTACCAAATGGCATTACTTCCCCATATCTTATTTTATATCTTATAATTTCATTTAAATTGGTCCTTTGTAATAAGTGTCTTTCACCTGTGAAATTAAAGATATTTTTTAGGTAAATTTAAAATCTGCCTTAACGTCATATAGATGGTTTCTTTGTTTTTGTAATATCTGCTATTGAGATTGGTAACAGGTTGAAGAATGATAGAATGCTAGAATCAGTTCTAAAACTCAGATTCCATGGTTCTCAGTTAGTATGTATAGTAGCAGCCTGTGTGCCAAAATGTATGTTTGATATGGTTCGTGTTTTCAATGGCAGATGAGAAATAATATTCTTTATAGTTCAGTTCTTCAGCAGAAACACTGAAACTAGTTCCAAGAACCAAGACTGTTTCTCTTTTCTTTAGTTATTCCCAAAACTAAAGCACTACAATGGAGAAGGTATGTTTACTGTATCAGTCCACTAGCAAGCAGCTTTATCAGAGCCCCTCCTTTAACTCTAAAAAAAACTCGATTCTATCTGTTGCGTTTTGAGGCAGTATCTCACAGCTTATAGTTCAGGCTGGCTGTGAATTTACTGTATAGCTCAAGCTGTCCTCAAACTTAGTGTTCCTCCTGCCTCAGCCTCCTGAGTGTGCTAGAATACATAAATGTGCTACTACATCTAGCTTATCCATTGTTTTTAAACAATAGCAGTGGATATTCTGAGTTTTACTTTCCACTTTTCTACATTACTACTTCTTGATTCAAGAAGTCAGGCCCTAAGTTATATGTACCTATAATTAGTAATAACGGTGTTCCAGGAATAATAGTGAATACCTGTTAGGATTTTTTCAGAGCCAGCAGCATTGTAAGCCCTTTTTATATATTAAGTCATTTACTTCTCATCATGGTTCTCTGAGGCACGTTACTATGCGCCCTATTTTCAGATGAATTTGGCACCCAAAAGTTTATCACCTTGTCAAGAGTCACACAGTTATTATGAATTTGAAACCAGGCAGAACCACCCAGAATCTATGTTAATCAACCACTACATTATGTAATGCCACGTTCTTTTTGTCACAGCTCTATAACAATTCCTTATATTTATGTAATGTTTAACACACATTAACTATTTGTATTCACAACATTGTGAAATAAGTGTATATCATTTTACAAAAAAAAATGAATCCTGAGGAAGCTAAAATACTCAAATGGAGCTCAAATTTTCTGTTCCTACTTGTTTTAGGTCTGTGGATTCTATTTCTCGTAGCCTATTCACAGTCACAGAGGAGTCTTGGTGTATGCTTCTGTATCTCTTCTCTTTGTCCAGTTACTTACTATAATCCTGAACCACTCTCATTAAAATTTGTTTCCATTATTTTTATATCCCTGCATTTTTGCTGTCATTTCTTTCCCTCAACCAGGTGATGTTCATGCAGTCTCTCACTTGATGTTTATGTAATCTAATTTATTATGATCTCTCACAAAAACAAAGTATTGGTGAGACATACATCCCTTGAACTGTAGTTGTGAATTCTGCTATTGCTTTTATTCCCAAAAAACACATCTTTATGTTTTTGTTGTTTTCAAATGATCAGTGTATTCAAAATGGATATTGAAAGTAAACCAAAAAATAGATGAGTTTAGAAAATTTATTCTTCATTAAAGATATGGTGATTATACCAAAGCCTTCCATTACTAAAAACGAGAAGTTCACATGAATGAGTACTTTTAACTTTCTATGTTTTTATACTTTGCCTTCAGACATTAGTAGAAAATTTGGGCTTTAGGAGACATCATTCTAAGGCCAGTGAGATAGCTCAGTAGACTAAATGCCTGCTTAAGGAAGCACAGTTCAACCCTCAGCACCACATGCTGCGCTGGCCCCAACCCTGGGTGCTGTGAGCCAGTCACCAAGACCACCTGCACTCTATAATCCCAGCACCAGGGAGGCTAAAAACAAGAGTATCACTACAAGTCTGAGCTGCGTAGTGAGACCCTATACCAAATACATAAAAAATAAAATGAAATAAAAAGTCATTATTTTACAGAAAAAAGACTTTCTATATACAAGGGTTGCCTATACTAAAACCTTATAAATGATTTCTTATTGTATTTCCAGATTCATAAAAATGTTTTTTAATTTTTTTTTTTTTTTTTCTTGTTTCAGAACCTTTTTTTGTTCACTCATTTTTATGGCCGGCTCAGCCCGCCCCGAGGGCAGGGCTGGCACAGCATGTGGTGCCAGGGATCAAACCGTGGTCCCTGAAGCCGCCCAAGCTTTCCCAAGCAGGCACTTTAGACCACTGAGCCATCCCGCTGAGCCCCAAGATTCATAAAATTTAGAAGTGTCTTATTTTAAAAATCATGGAGAGTGAAAATAAATTGCATGCCATCAATCTCCTGCATCCACCTTTTCTCCAACATATTTAACAACTTGATACTGAGGTCCACTTGTTTCATTCTAATAATAAAATGAAAATAGCTAAGTCATAAAGCCTTTTATATAAGTACTCCCTACTATTAAATCAGCTACCAAAACAAAAAAATTTAAAAAAAAAAAAAAAAAGTATGAAGCTTCTATTCTGAAAACTAGAATTTTATAGTTAATCCTGATTGGACATTCTGCAATAATACCAACCAGGTGGAGATTTTTATAGAACAAGTAAGGACATATTACCTAGAATTTTGTATCAACATTGTCATTAGAGAACAAAGCCACAAAAAGAAAACTTGATTCAAATTGAAATAAAAGTGCTGTATTTTCCTTTTGTATATTCTTGCCTTGGGCTATTGTGGTTCCCCTAAAATTAAGCATAAGATTTCAGTTAAAATTTGAAGGAGGCAGCTGAAAGTTTGTTGCTTTTTCCTAATAGATAAGTTCTCTTGTTTCTTAAGACTTCATTGTCCCTTAAGGCAGAGCAAGGAGCCACATTTAAGTAGTGGACTGAGTACATGAATAACAGTCTTTAATTTACTATTACATTTTCTAAAAATAGTCATATTTTCCCACATATGTTCAGTTTTAAAAGTGAAAGATCTATAAATCTGTGTTACCTCATAAAACTTTTCTGTATATGTTCCAATTTTCCTAGATCCCAAGAAAACTATATAGAGTATACTATAGTTTAAATCTGTGTCTTATGCTTAGAAAAGAAGAACTGTACCCTTTGCATTTTTGGTTAATTTTATTTGTACTATTTCTCTTCATAGCTGCCACTTTGCCAAATTAGAAGAAATAAAAGTCAGGACTTTTTTCGGATGGTGAATCATGGAGACATTTAATTAGCTGTGTCATGGCAGGGAAAACAGCATGAGGCTACACAGTTGCATTTTTGCAGCACCTAGGGTGTGTTAAAGAACTTCTAGGTTGTGAAGTATGTCCTAGGAAGAGATTGGAGAACAATCTCCTCGGCTGGATTGATTTCAGAAAGGGATAGTTGATCTGTGTGACTTGAATTTCATATGAAATGGTTGCCTAAAACATCAAGGAGAACCGAAGCTTAATGAGGTCCTCTGCACTTTTCCTAGCTAGCAACAACAGACATGGCAAGTCCTCCAGATCTAGTATTGCTTTAAATCCTTATAAAATATGTTTCACAGATATCTTTCTACTATTTAGAATTTTGCATCTTTAAGGAAAGGACATAAAAGCAAAGTTTAAAGAAAATCAGATTTACCATTATTTACTTGGTGTAATTCTTAGTAGTGAAAGTTGATCAGAGGACCCAAATCATAACTTTAATATCCTTGGTGTTAAAACTTACTGTTAGTAACTACTAACTTATTTTTAATAATTCTCATAATTTAAAAAACAGAATACTGAAAGACATTTCTTATATATGGTTACCAAAATTGTTTCTATCTTAAAAATATTTTTGCCCTTTTATATATGTAAATAATTAAATCTTGGGTACATATTTTCTGTTGTTAGGGCTGACTACTTATCTGCTACTTATTCTGAGTCCTAATCTATAAGAAGGTTAAGCTTTTTTGTGTTATCAGCAACTTTGATTTTTCAAGCAGTGCCAGTTTTAGCAGTTTTAATTTGCTAACAAAATTAAATTACCGTTATGGAAATGTGGAAAGCTATTTAAAAATTTCAACTGTAGGAAGAAATACTATAAATGTATATCTTTACAAAAATTGTACTTAATATATACTTTGAGGTTTTGTTGAAAATAAATTTGGTTATTTTTTATTTAACTTCATTTTATAGCCATACTTTGAGAAAGCAAAACATTTCTGTCTTTGGCATGCACACATTAGCTGTAAGAGAAACTAATCATGTTTCTAACTATTCTTTCATTTTTATCCCTTTGTTGTTATTATGTCATAAGTCTTATGGATTTAATGTGTTGTTAAATTTATTTCTGGCACCCCTAAAACATTTGTTTTCAGAAAATTAGCTTCTATTTATCAGTCTATAATTATCCACATAAAATGTTATTAAATCAAATAATACATTGACCATTGTAAAAATATATGACTAGTTTCTATATAAAGTTACAAAACAAAATCTTTTGTAGATGCGATAAATTGTAATTTGTTCCAAAGTTAATAGATTTTTGAAAGTTCAACTACAAACGTTAAAATATTACACATTTTGATATATACATTTTTTAATAAAAGTATTAAAATACCTTTTGTATCTGTTGATAATGTGAATCCAGAAACTTGCTGCACCTATTCTTGATTCTTACAAAATCAGTGTAGAAGTTTGTTCAGCTACGATGTTAATGGCAGCTGCATTTTTGTTTTGGACGGTTGACTCCGCGCTGCAATGAGGAACTTCTTTTTATAGTACTGATCAATTGAACTTGACAAACCACCTATGTTATCTTAAGTAGCGTAGTGGAAGTTCTGGTCTGTGGGCTGTCTCTAATCCAGCAGAGAGAGTGCTGTGGCTTTGCTCTGTCTGCCACATGAAGAAGCAGTAACCAGCTGCTGCTGACACAGACTGTACACATAGCACCCCTGAATCGTGATTCCCTCTCTCAATAGACTCAAGTTCAGCCCACATTATTACGTCACCAGAAATTGCTGGAGACGGGGAGGTGGAGGGAATCTGTTTAGGATTTCCTCTCTGTGGCCTTAAATAGGGATGGGGGTAGTGGGATCAGCAGGAGGTTGAATAGCTCCAAACAAGGGGAGACTGTGTGCAGGTTGAAGGAAGGGCACCATCTGGAAACAGACTGTCAGTTCAGTAGGCAATTAGAAAACAAACATTTTAGTCTGCTAGCCAGAGAGCTTTTAAGTTGAATGCTGCAAAGTAAGTACTCAGCTTCACCTTAGAAGTAGTTGCAGACTAATAAGTTTATTTTTAGCAAGAGCTATATTGTCAGGCAGTAGCTTCTTCAGCAATGTTTTTTATAGCCTAGAAGTTTTGAATACTTTAAATTACTACTTCAGGATGTCTTAAGCTTATAAAAACTTGATTTTGTTATATATTACTGCTTACAGTATACTGTTTAAAATAAAGGTGCTCTTATATAATTACCAAAAATAAACTCTTTGAGAAACCTAATGCTTAATTTAGTACTAAATTCTGATGGTATGCTGGATAATAGCATGTGCTACAAAATGAATCCTCTTGTCTAAATAAGATCATTCTTGTTACTAGTTGATATGTTGCCATTTAAAAAGCCAATGTAACAGTAAACTAAATAAAAATGAGCGAGTCCTGACTCCCCACAGTGTGAGCTTAGACAAATCACTTTACCTTCTGACCCAGTTTCTTGTGCTATGAAAATAGGAGACCAGCCGGGCGTGGTGGCTCACGCCTGTAATCCCAGCACTTGGGAGGCTGAGGCAGGAGGATTGGTGCGAGTTCGAGACCAGCCTGGGCTACAAAAGTGAGCGCAGGACCAGCCTCAACTGCATAGCGAGACCCTGTCTCAAAAAGACAAAAAAAAAAAAAAAAAAAGAAAATAGGAGACCAGAGAGGGAATTAGTAAGGGACTGAATGTTATGCCATTGTAGTTCGTTAAATTAAGAAATGTTAATTCAATAGCTGAGGAAACAGACTTCAGCATTTTTAAGTAACTTGGCTTAGCGATTAAGTGAAAAGCAGTACAGCTGGGGCGTGAACCTCACATAAAAGCATTAACCAGCCGGGCGTGGTGGCTCACACCTGTAATCCCAGCACTTGGGAGGCTGAGGCAGGAGGATTGGTATGAGTTCGAGACCAGCCTGGGCTACAAAAGTGAGCGCAGGACCAGCCTCAACTGCATAGTGAGACCCTGTCTCAAAAAGACCAAAAAAAAAAAAAAAAGCATTAACCATATTTTTGCTTTGGATTAGCTACTGCTGAAGACTGCTTCTAAAAAACTTTTAAGTTTCTTCTTTCTCTTCATACCATGTGTTCTCTCCCTTTTTGCCATGGCTAGATTTATTTTTCTCCTCCTCATAAGCTCTATAGACCTAAATCCTTTAAGGTCTGATCTTAATTTCTACCTCTTCCACAGAATTATTTCTTGAATTTGTACATATACTAAGCATTACAAAACACCTTCCTTCCTTCCTTCCTTTCTTTCTTTCTTTCTTTCTTTCTTTCTTTCTTTCTTTCTTTCTTTCTTTCTTTCTTTCTTTCTCTATGTTGTGGCTGGCTCAACCTGCCTTGGGGGGTAAGGCTGGTACAGCATGTGGTACTGGGGATCAAACTGCAGTCCCTATGGTTGCCTAAGCTTTCCTGAGCAGGTGCTTTTTAGACCGCTTAGCTATCTCACCAACCCAAAACTAAAGCCTTTATAAAGGAAGATATTCAAAACAAGAATGAAGCCATCACATAAATAAGTCATGTGAACTAGAAGAAAATGAAGGTGTTGGCAAACTGATACACTTAAAGGGATCAGTACCTTTTTGGCAATACCATGTTTCATCTTAAAGGATGAGACAGTGTTGCTACATCTTCCTATTTTTTCAGAAAGAAAGGGTCCTTTAGACTTTTCCCTTTCTCCTTCCTGATTTTAAAAACATTGGAACAGGTAGACTACCAGATTTTTTTTTTTTTTTTTCTCATTTGTGTATTTGATAGTCTCACTGTGCAGATCAAACTCATAGTGATCCTCCTGTTTTCAGCCTACCAAGCACTGGGATTACAGTCATGTGTCACCACACCCAGACTCTTAGTCACTGGCTCAGTGGCCCCAGGGCAGGGCCAGTGTAGCATGTGGGACCGGGAATCAAACCTTAAGACTACCAGCTTGTAGCCTGTGGTTTCTGTTATGTATTATTTGATCATCCAGTAGTTTTGGTTTATTCATTAATAGTTCAATTTGCATAAAATATGAATAGTAAATTCCCTCTGGACTTTTTAATTTAAGTGGTCTTGAGCTTCTTAACTTGAACAATTAATATCACTAAACAAATAGGAAGTTGGAATGGCAGGTATTTAGGGACAAATAATGATATGTTTACATAATTAAATTGATAGTGAAAGTTAAAAAGCTCACTTTTGTTCAGACTCCTGAAAAGTCACCAGCTATTAGTAGCAGCTGGAGCTACAGACCTAAGATATTATGAAACATTGAAAAGTAAGAAATTTTAATTATAGACCATGGAGAATACCAACATCCAAGAAAACTCAAGAAGAAAAGGCTAGGAAAGATCAAGCAGAAGGCAGGGAGGGTTTGACTAGAAAAAGCCAGTAGCTATAATGCTGCAGAGAAGTTAGATATGCTGGCTCATGGCTGTGCTATCAGCACTTTGGGAGGCTGAGGCAGGAGGATTGAAAGTTCAGGCTTGGCCAGGGCAATTTAGTGACTTAGTGATATTCTGTCTCAGAATTTTAAAGATGCTGGAGATGTAACTCTGTGAAAACCTTTCGGGTTTAATCATCATTCCCACCAAAAGCCATGCAAAGGAATTAGATAGACGGGGGAGAAAAGAGAAATTGATTTGATAGTGAGATAATCAATAATGTCTTCTGGAAAGTAAGCTTCAGCAGCAGGTATGCTGGGTGTTGCTGTTGGCCTGGAGAGTAGCCCTGGGTGCTGTGTGCTACAGCCACAGTTGCTACAGGTTCAGGATGTCCCTTGGTGTAGATAGGAAGCAGGACCATGGTCTTTGCAATTTGGTGAGTGTTCACCTCATCATGTCCTAGCACCCATGTGTTCCTGGGTGGTGGGTCACCCTTCTGGGAGACCTTGAACCCATAGTGCTACTTTC
Organism: Myocastor coypus; assembly: GCA_004027025.1. Classification (NCBI taxonomy): domain Eukaryota; kingdom Metazoa; phylum Chordata; class Mammalia; order Rodentia; family Myocastoridae; genus Myocastor; species Myocastor coypus. Next base: position 27,452 of record PVJA010017256.1, on the reverse strand, counting down.
ACTACATTCCACTCTAGTAGTGTGTGGCACACCAAAAATGTCACTGTATTTTGGGGGCAACTTGCTTCCTTATGACTGAGGAATTCCCAAAGGAATCTCATAGTTGAGTGTGGTGGTATAGTCCAGTAATCCCAGCACTTGGGACACTGACGCACAGCGATCACCATTAAGTTTGAGGCCATCCTGTCCTACATTGTGAGACTTAACCCCCAAAGCTCATACATAATCAGTACCAACTACCATTATCAGGTTTTCATGCAGCTAAATTGGAAGTAAAATGAATAGTCTCCCTAATTTTGTACTCTGTGGATGTGTGGTTCTGAAGCATCTCTGGTGAACTGGCATTGGAAATTGGATCCCCATAACACCTACCACAGAACATTCCACCCATTTGACACTTTACCCAGAACTCTTCCCTTATGAGGCCAGAATTTCATGACTGTGCTTATGTTTTTGTCCTGTATCTCACAGGTAGACTGCTGATCTCAGATATTGACCCACTTGCTATAATAAAGTGACCAATGGGCTTTTCGTTCCCCAAGACACCTGGATTAAAAAAAAAAAAAAGTTTCAGCAATATGTTAGATACAGACTTCATATTTACAGTAGTAGGTTGAAGAATGACTGAATACAATTTAACAAATGGTTTAGTCCACAGTATATATAAAAAAAAAAAAAAAGTAGAAATCAGTAAGATGTAAAAGATGGACAAAACTCATTACTAATAGTAATGAGTTTACTGAAACTTCCTTTCTAGAAGACAGCAAGATAGCTCAGTGCTTAGTCAATAATGTACTTAAGTACTTTGCACAAAACCTTATTAAGAGCTGGGCGTGGTGGCACACGCCTGTAATCCCAGCACTCGGGAGGCTGAGGCAGGAGGATTGGTGTGAGTTCGAGACCAGCCTGGGCTACAAAAGTGAGTGCAAGGCCAGTCTGAACTGCATTGTGAGACCCTGTCTCAAAAAGACAAAAAAAAAAAAAAAAAAAACTTATTAAGTACTTTGCACAAAACCTTATTTTAAAGATGTATTTAGGTTGGTGGTCTAAGTGCCTGCTTGGTAAGTGCAAAGACCTAGATTCCATCCTCGTACCACATGACATGCCAGCCCTGTCCTAAGCCGGCCACTGAAATCAGGCATGGTGGTGCACACCTGCAATCCCAGCGCTGGGGAGGTTAAAATAGGAGGAGGGTCAGTACAAGTCCAAGCTGCATAGTAAGACCCTGTACCAAATAAATATGTAAAATATTTTTTGAAATAAAAAAGTAAAAATGTATTTAACATAAGGGTTGGGAATATACCTCTGCAAGATAAAACTCCTGCCCGACAAGCTCAGGGTCCCAAGTTCAATCCCCAATAACAAAAAAAAAAAAAGTATTTGATAAATGCTTAAAAACACTTAGAATATACTAGATATTATTCTAACTTTATAAATATTACTCCACTTAGTTACACATATTAAATATGATTTTTAAAGTTTAAAAGTAAGCAAAAGAAAATTAATGTATCATCCAGAGACATGGGCATATCTTTGAGAAAAGAAAATCTTAAAATTGAGAATAGTTGTTACTTCTGCAAGGAACAGACATGATCAGTGGAATTAGTGAGACTGCCTTATTTAAACACATAAACTCAGAATAAACATATTAGAAATAATCACATTTGACAGTGACTATCATTTTGGATAGCATAGTAATAAATAGTTAATATTGTCATCTTGATTTAATGATAGTGGAAGAATGACAAAAATAGGGACATTAAGTGCCAGGTTGAAATCTACATTGTGCTTTGGAGGCCTCTAATCTCATCAGCAGACAGTGAAATTTCCTTCAAAGAACTTTTGTGAAACATCCCTTTAGCCTTCTATGTTACTTTTAACTTTTAACATAATCTTTTATTGATATCATTGATGTACAAATATCCCTGATGCCCTTTCCTTGAACTTTGTTATGTTTTCTTAGAGAGGCTGAAGTTCTCAAATTGACCATTTTTTACAAATATTGATAACAGATGTTACATATGTAAAATAATTTCTTAAAAATGAATTAATAGTTCTCACCCAAATGTAAAATCAATGTATGCCCAAGGGTTTTATTTAAATCACTAAATTTATAAAGGAGTTGGGACAAAGTAACATGTATAAGTAATGAGAAGTGCTGCAATAAGTTCACAAGTAGCTGCTAAATTAGTCGGCATCCACAGGACAGTTCCATCCCACTGGCTCTAACTAGTTGGCATTCATATAGTCAAGAAGTTGTGCTCTGATCAGTCCCAGGTCAGGCATAGTGGCACAAACCTATACAGTAATTCTAGCTATTCAGGAAGCTAAGGCCTGAGAATCACAAGTTGGAGGTCAGCCTGGGCAGTTCAGGGAAATAGGCAAGAGTCTGGAATGCAGTGTGGCTCAGGGGTTGAACTGAGTGAATGGATTGGTACTTTTACCAGTTTCACAACTTGTAGAACAGTTCACAAGAGCCAAAGGATACACTGGAAAGAGGATACCTAGTATTGTCTTTATCATTTTTGCCCATTTCAGGGTCTTTTGCAATTTTTCTGGATCCACGTAAACTTTTATATGCATTAGATATTACAGTAAAAATAGAAGATACTGAAGTATGCTGTTCTGTTTCCCCATGAAGGTGTTTATTGAAGAGAGGCAGATAAGCTTCCTTTCTTAGAGGCTCAGGAAGGATTACTTTTTGTTTTCAAGTAGTTGGAATTAAGTGTGCCTCTTGGCTCCAAGAAGGGAGTCACTGGGTGAGGGAGGTGAATGACAGTAGAGGCAACAGTAGATGTTTGAAAAGAGGCAGTAGCAGTTACATTCAGCATTACAATTTGAATTTGGAAAGAAGAGAGACTCTCCTCTGAAATTAGAGGAAGTGAAAAACACCAAGACTGTAGTTTCTTGGGTGGTGAGGCTATATTTAGGATTGGTGGCTTAAAAGAATACAGTGGAGAACTGACCAGATAGCTTAGTGGGCTAAAGCGCCTGCTTAGGTAGGACACAGTGGCCAGGGTTTGATCCCTGGTGTGCCATGGTAGCATATGCCTGTAATCCCAGCACTTGGAGGCTGAAAACAAGAGAATCACTATGAGTCAGATCTACTAGTGAGACCCTGTAGACCCTCTACCAAATACATTTTAAATATATATACAGTGGTGCTTTACTTCATAAACTTCAATTCATTCCTCAATTCTGGTCCCAAACAAAATTGGACAAGGGGGTCAGGGAGATAGCTCAGTAGAATAATTGCTTGCCTGCCAAGTGCAGGGTCCTGAGTTCAAGCCTGATACCAATAAATAAATAAATAAATAAATAAATAAATAGAACCGGATCAAATTCAGTGATTAGATTCAATACTGATGTTACCAGCTTGGCCCAGAACTGGTTATGTGAAATAGAAGATTTGAATGGGTAGAGATGTATCTAGAAAACATTCACTGTGAGAGAAAACAGCACGTATACTATCCAGTAACATGGGGCTTACTTCAGAAACAGTGTGTAGTGGATTGTTAACTGGTGGTCAGCTTGTTACACCAGCTAAATTGAACTAGTGTGGTGCTGGGTATGAGAGGCCCACCTGAGGATTGTTGCCAGCAGCATAAGAGGCAGAATTAGAGAAGTTATTCGAGCTATTGTAAGCTGCTGGTAACTGCTGGAAGCTGCTGGTTCTCTTGGGCTATTCTGCTGGCATATCTTGTCATACTGGCTTTCCTGATGAACTGGGCTGTTCCTGTCAGAGGAGGAGCTTGGGACCTCATCATCACTGAGAATGGCTACAGTTCATTTTGAGGGAGCTGTGGTCCTCATTTTGAGCATATTTCTTGGTTCCAGAGGGGAAAATGGTACACTGCTCAGCCTCCTGGAGAAGGCTTGTCATGTTGGCTTTCCTGATGGGAACGCAGCTTTCATCATCACTGGAGGAGCTAGAGACCTCAACTTTGCTGAGGATGGTTGTGGTGCTTTTCAGAGGAGCTCTTCTTCTTACCAAGCATTGTTTCCAACTCCCAGTTCAGCTCCCTGAGCCTGTTAGCACAGATCCTTCATCCCACTCATGTAGACATTCTAGCTTCCACCATGAGCACTGGGCCCATGTAGCCCAGTTCTATGCACCAAGCCTGCATGAGGCATTGTTGTGATCTCTAGGCCTCCAGTTGAACTTGTGGAAGGCATTGTTATGTGCTCTAGGTTTTCAGCTAGACTGTTGAAGGATATTAGGCTCCAGACCCTCATCTAGATTCTTTGTTCTTTAGTGCATGGATAGATTTCCAGCACTCTTGGTAAGTAATTCTTTGGGTAATTATAAAATAATCTTATAAAATGTGTCTTGTATTGTTTGCAAAAACCCCAAACCACGACACAGTAATATATCATTTTGGTTACATTGACCCTGACAGTTTGTGAAAGCAGAATAATATGTAAAAGGTACAAGAGTATACATTTTTTTCTCCCCTACTGTAATTGTCTTACACATTTTACATGTGAGTGGTAAACTCTCAGGAAGTATGCTAAAGTGAGCAACCCTGCATGAATGAGACTAGTGCAACCAAATTATTTTGAGAGATGTTATTTTTATTAATAAAGGAACATGAATAGGAAAATTCAGCTTATAATCCATTGAAGAATTCAGCTCTTAGTTGGGTGTTGTGGTGCAAATGTGTAATCTGAGCACTCAGAAGGCTGAAGCAGTGAGTTCCAAGTCCATCTGGGCTACACAGAGAGTTCAAGGCCAGGCGGAACTACATAGTAAGAGCCTGTCTCGGGGAGGGGGGCGGGATCCAGTTGTTTATCTTTAAACCTAAGATATTTCTACCAAATTGAGACAATTTTCAAAGTAGAGCTGTTGGGACTCACTTCAGTAATAACTACAGCAGGAGTAATAGTAGTAGTAGTTGTCATCATTGTAGTCGTAGTAACTCAAGATATGGGTATGAGGGCCAGCCAAATAGCTCAGTGGATTAAAGCCCCTGCAAGCAGGCACAAGGGCCGGGAGTTCAATCTCTGGGCCTGATGTGCAGGCCTTGCCCCTGGGGCATGCTGAGACAGCAATTGAGACTGGGCATGGTGGCACGTGCCTGTAATCCCAGCTCTTGGGAGGGTGTAAACAGGCGGATCACTATAAGCCCAATCTAGTAGTGAGATCCTGAACACCCTCTAGACTCTTCCCTAAAAATACAAAAAGAAAAAAGATATGGGTGCAAGACTAACATTGAGTAACTTCCATCTGTAAGGCATTAGCTGGGCTAGCTGTGATGCACTTATTAATTGCAATAAAACATGAAAAATAGGTATTGGTGTTAGATATAAAAAAGCTGAGCTTTAAAAATTAAAATGTGATACTCTTACAACTAGTCAGAAGCAAAGCCAGTTCAGCCTCTTTCCTTTTTAAATCCATACATGCCAGAGTTTCTGTTGCAGCCTTAAGCATATTTGGAAACAGAAAACATTGACAAGGAACATATGTCCACATCTGACCCTGACTTTATGCAGCTGTAGGTCTACAGTCACCGTATGTTACTAATGTATTAAGGGCAATACAAAGTGTGTGTGTGTGTGTGTGTGTGTGTGTGTGTGTGTGTGTGTGTGTGTGAACTTTTTTTCCTTTACCTTGTTATGTTATTCCAAACTACAAGAAAACCTTTTTCTTTCAGGTATCTACTTGTCAGATTTAACATACATTGATTCAGCATATCCATCAACTGGCAGCATTCTAGAAAATGAGCAAAGAACAAACTTAATGAATAACATCCTGCGGATAATTTCTGACTTACAGCAGTCTTGTGAGTATGGTAAGTTTCTAGGGGTGATGTTGTGCTGTTAGCATGCCACGATTCATTGACACATACCAATCACCCTTCTCCTACAGCATTGAACATCACTTTCTTATTTCATTATAACATAAGGGAGAATTGTTGTCTTTTTTTTAATTTAACAATGGTTATATTACATATTTTTATCATCAGATCAGTTTAGATTAATAGATATAGGTATATAAGATTGATCAATTAAACATTAACACTTTCAATAAACATTACTTTTTTCCCCCTTTCTTTAACAGTTGACACATTGCATATTGTCCTCACAATAGTTGTACAGAGCACAGTGTGTGGGCATGACCCACCTTCCTATTGATGTTGCTAAGAAAGAAAGAAAGAAAGAAAGAAAGAAAGAAAGAAAGAAAGAAAGAAAGAAAGAAAGAAAAGAAAAGAAAAGAGAAAAAGAAAAGAAAATTCTTCTCTTTGAATTAAGAGGAAGCAGATGCATACACAGTCCAGTGTTCCACAATTGCAGTGGGCCACCAGTGAAACTTGCAATGTTGGAGGCTATTGATCCAGAATTGTTGTATTTCACTTCAGCATTTGCTATTTAGCATTGCATTTTGTTTTGATGAGACAGAGTGTCCTTGTGTTGCCTAGACTGGCCTTGAACTGTTGAACTCAATCGATCATCTTGTCTTAGCTTAGCATCATTTCTAAGACTTTTTAGAAATTTAATCTTATCTTTTTTCTGCTATTTTATAGTAACTTTGATTACAGAACACAAAGATAATAAGTATTTAATATTACCACTTCATAATTTTTAACCTTTGTAGAGTTTTTGAAATTATTTTCTACTCATCTGATTCAGTCACTGTCTTGTAGTAGTTCTTACATTATTCAGTAAGGCAAGTAGCTGGCACAGTAGCTCTCTAATTAACAGCTGGCTCACTTTCTTGAGTCCAACACTGAGCAAACTAGTCTTTGTCCACAGTGTATTCTAGGGAATGACATAGTCCATTGAAAAACTGGTTAGTAAGCCCATATGATTAGGAAAGTGTGGTTTTTAACTGTTTGGATTGTTTTCATCTTGATATGGAATGAGGACAGACTTAGCCAGTGAAGCCATTAATGTAGTTCTCCATAAACTAATTTTTATGGCTAGGAAAAATATGTGTTTAAATTTATTTAAATACATGTTTATTTCATGTAAGTGTGTCTTGAAACTAACTATGCAGCAATACTTTTAAAAAACCTTCCTGAAAGGGAGGTACGAAAAGACTGTATTGCACTGACAAAAGTTCTACAAAACGTTGTACATGGTTTCAAGGTAAATCCTGAGGGGATCTGACTGACCTTGCCAGATACAAAAATTACATGTTTAGTTATATAGATCTTGCCTTAACTTGGACTTAACCACCCAGCAGAAAATTTTAACCACAAGGCATAAAAAGTAAAGCCAGATTAGTATGCTGATCTGTAAAAGACTCCAGCTAACAGCTTCCAACATTGCCAGCTCTGCCAATAATCCACTATTATTATGGAATATTGCTCTTTGTATACAACTGCTTTCTCTTAGTTCAATGAAAAGAAACATTTTTACCAATAGTGTTTAGAAAAGTTATGTCTGCATCTTATACTCTGAACCACTACTATGAAGACAACAATGTACATTGTATCAATTATTATGGCTGTCCTACTAATGTATTTTGAAACTGTCTAAATGTTATCTCTTATTAAAAGTAAAAAAAAGAATATTGTGTAAGATGACCTTCAAGATCTGTATTTAAAAAATATAAATGAATTTTGTGTTTAGATAATGGTCTCATCCCTAAGATATTATATATGCAGATATTTCAAAATTAAAAAAATTTTAGAATACTTTCATGGTCCCAAGCATTCAAACAAAAAGTACTCCATTTATACAGAGAAATTATTTTATAATCTTTGGACAAGGGAAGAGCTTCATAAACTAATAATAAAGTTGTCAACAAAAAAAAAAAAAAACATCGTATTGCAAGTTAAGTCTTTTATCTTTTTTTCAAGTTTGTAGACATGACACCAAATAGTAATGCTAATCTATTCTTGTTTGAAATTTATAATTGGGTAGGGGGACACATTTATAAATGAAAGACAGATTCCTTTAAAATAAAATAGCTGTCCTCATTGCTTACATTAACTATAAATCAAAATGAAGTCTCTTGATTTTCTTTCTGTGAAGTTTCTCAAATATGAGCTCATGGTTGTTTTCATTAGCTGTACAAGCAGCATGAAACTATAATTTTTTCAACTTCCTTCAGCTTTACTTTAAATTTTATCTCAGTAATGTTCTCCTAAGTTAATTTAAATTTTCGTGCCATGTGGTCTTAGTTGTCCTTTAATTATTTTTCTCAATTTAACTTTTCAGTTCTATTTAAGGTATACTTTATTGGATAATTATTTATCACCTTTTGCCTAGATATTCCCATGTTGCCTCACGTCCAGAAATATCTGAACTCTGTTCAGTATATAGAAGAACTACAAAAATTTGTGGAAGATGATAATTACAAGTAGGTTGGATCTTCAGAATTGGTTTGTACTCTGTCCTGTTCTGCACTCGTTTATTTAAACATCTAAATGTCTTTTAATATCTAAATCTACATTATATATTAGTATCTAATGTAGTGATATATTAACAATGGTAAAAGTACCTAGCATGTTTCTTTTTAATAAGTTGGTACTATTTAATCAATATATAAATGTCCTTTGTCCTTTCTTTAAAAATATTTAATCTTTATCCAATTGTAGAGAGGTGAAGTTTGACCATTCAAACTTAAATTTATTTCTTTCTCCATAATTTAATCATTGAATCTTTATGAAAGATTATTTTTAATAGGCAGAAACATTAATGAAATGATCTAAAAATTTTAGTTACTTTTTTAGTGGTAATTTTTGGGCATATCTTGTTTTTGGATATTGAAAGAATGTTGAACTTTCTTGTCCCTGGTTTATTGATATAACTCTCACATAACACCATGTTTACTTTTTTGCTCTACAATGTTGCAAGTCCTTTATCAAAGATTTTTAAATGATTTTCAAGTACTCATATCTGCTTTATCTTTACCATCCATAATGTTCCATAGGACAGGAGATTTTTACACTGTTATTCTTTCTTGTGTTTTAGTAAAACCACTTTATATCTTAACTGCTAGGTTTTCAAACTGTGGGAGGATTTGGAACTTGTTTGTTTCTCATCTCATTTTTCTTTTAGCGTCATTGGTTAAGTTTTTAATAGATTTTTTTTTTCTGCTTTTTTTTTTGGTGCCTAGCTTTAAAAATAAAGATTGTGCCTCATTATTTGCCCAAGCTGTTCCCAAACTGCTAGCCTCAGATGATGATCCCGTGCCAGCCTTCCATGTAGGTGGGACCACAGACATGTCATTGCATTTTCATGCCCAGCTTATTTAATTATTTATTTAGTATTTTTATATTTTAGGACAGGGTCTATGAGGTCTACAGGATCTCACTACATAGATCAGACTCATAGTAATCCACCTGTGTTGAGCTTCCCAAGGCCTGGGATTACAGGCGCATGCTACCACACCCAGTCTCAATCATGCCTCAGAGCACCCTAAGAGCAGGTCTGGCACAGCGGGCTGGGATTGAACTGTGGCTGCTGTGTCTGCCTAAGCAGGCGCTTTAATCCACTGAACTATTTGGCTGACACTGAAAGATAAGACTTTTTCTTTTCTTTCCTGGCTTGGACTATCTTAAGGGTGGATCTGGTAAGGCATGTGGAGCTGGGGATCAAACCATTGTTCCCTGCTTGGGATAGCCCAAGCAGGTACTTAAACAACTGAGCTAACCCACAAACCCCCATTCCCAGCTTTTTACTTTACTTTGTTATGCCAGTTCTTCCTAGCTTTCCAAATTGAGTTCTGTGCCTTCTAATTTTTCCCCCCAAAAAAGTTAAATTTTCAAACTATATTTCTAAACTTTTTAAAGTAAAAGATTTATTTTTGAGCATTAATGAAAATGAACATTATTATTCTGAGCATTATTCCCTTTGATTAATAATTATCAGTATTCTTGTCCCATAGATTTTAACAATCTTTTCATAATTCTGTAGAACAAAATCTAATTGAAAACCTAGAAATTCTGAAAAACAACTTAAAATTAACTTTTCCTCAAATATTAATTATATTACACCCTGCATATACATTTAAATGTGTAAAAATTTAGTAATACTTAATACCCTGTTGCCATCTTCCGTGCCACACTGAGATTTTGTATTTCTATAATTTTTATTTTACCAAGGATTTTATTAGTGCATTTGAACATATAGATAAGGCAAATGAATCAGCCTTTTAAGGCTGGAGTTGTTTCACAAATCTTTTGCCTAGGTTTTAAGTTTCTTAAATGTGCTGCCCTGTCTCTGTTTACCAATGTTTTATCCATCTTTCCAGTTACTGACATAAAGCAACCTAACAAATGGTTGGACTTTAAACAAGTATTTTAAAACTCAAAACATGCGTCGCCATTAAAATTTCATCTGGCTCATTACTAAACTTAAAAAGAAGTTAAAGTAGAAATGAAGTCGAAGAATTTTGCATTGATTTTTTTTTTTTTTACTGAGTACAGTAAATGTGTAGTAGATTATTTATTGAAGCTAATTTTTAATTTTAATCAGGAAAAATATTTAAATCAAAATAACACTTTGCCAAAGGCCCATTTTGCTAAGTTCTTCCTTATCAGCCAGTATAGATACTACAGGTTACATATGAGTCTTAAATAGGATAAAAAAATGTTATTGAATTTTAATACTGAGTATAACATTCCTTATTGAATCATTACCAGTTATTTGCCGCTTTGATGATAAAAGCAACTGGTGTGCAGAGCAGTAGTGACAGTTATGCTCTTTCAGGAGCTTTGGAGGCTGCTGTTACCAGATGCTATATAGGTAGGAGTGTGGTACATGCAGTAATTGGGTGCTGTTAGAAATTAGACTTACTTTGTTTACTTCGCCCTTTTTGGACTACCATAAGCCACCAGAGGACAAGGGTGTGGTCTCTACCTCAGTGTCTAACGTGCTAGTGCTGAGCACCATCCCCAACACAAAGCAGATGTTCAGTGAGTATCAAGTGAGTGAATAATCATAGCCTAAACAGTGAAAGCAACTGTTTTATAAAAAGAAAATGAACAGAGTTCTGGTTAATTATTCATCCATTCAACTCATTTCTTTTATATTGTCACATAATTAGTGTATATCATAGTTAATTCCCCTTTACATTTTCAAGGAAATCATTGCTTGCAAACCTATATTAGATTTATCATTGTGAATGCCACTTGTATTTCATAATTTCATTAAAAAGTCAGTAGAATGCTAAACAATCTTCATTAACTTTTAGATTCATCTAATGTACTATATTGAAGCATTGTCTACAACTGCTTTAGTACTCTTTTCCAGAAGTGCTTACACTGACATAAATCATAATCTCTTTTGCTGTGGAACTCAGCTGGATATATAATCCTAAATGGAGCTAAAGTGGCAAGAAGGTTTGATTTAGGAAAGGGATTTATGAGGAATTTCACAACCTTTTTATTTGTACAGACCAGTGATGGTGAACCTTTCAGAGCTTTCAGTGATAACAATTCAGTATAGCAGTCATGCCATAAGCTTGCCACCACTGGTACAGATAAGCTGTGCTAGTTGATTTGTTGGATGATTAGTTTTGAATAAAGTATGTTTGAAATTGTCAGTGTTGAAGTTACATAGTTTATCCAGTAAAGGTTCTGGAAATATGCTTATATAATAATTTATATATGCACATATATTGCAACATTCCTGAATTTAAATGTCTTCACCTACATGTAAAATACACATCAATTGTCTTTTAGTCCTTCAACAAATATCTTTAAATGTGTTTACGTGTTTGGAACCTTCAAGGGAGTTTGAAAGACTTTGTTTTTTAACATATCATTTTGGGGTTTTTCATCCTAGTTAATATTACGATATGGTCAGATTTGGATAAAAGAGGTATGTAGGCCGGGCGTGGTGGCGCACGCCTGTAATCCCAGCACTCGGGAGGCTGAGGCAGGAGGATCGGTGCGAGTTCGAGACCAGCCTGGGCTACAAAAGTGAGCTCAAGGCCAGCCTGAGCTGCATAGTGAGACCCTGTCTCAAAAAGACAAAAAAAAAAAAAAAAGAGGTAATGTAACATCATAAAGATTGCTCTGTAAGAAAAATATAGTAAGTCACAGTTTATGAAATTTTTTTGAGAAAATGCATATTAAAATGACTTTAATATTTGGTCAAATTATCATTTCGTGTGTTGTGTCTTTTGAAAATTTAGGCTCTCACTAAAGATAGAACCAGGGACAAGCACACCTCGGTCTGCCGCTTCCAGGGAAGATTTAGTAGGTTAGTGTATAGTCTTCTCTCATTTCTAAACAATAAATCAGTAACCAAATAAGAATGCTATCTTAGCCGGGCGTGGTGGCACATGCCTGTAATCCCAGCACTCGAGAGGCTGAGGCAGGAGGATCGGTGCGAGTTCGAGAGCAGCCTGGGCTACAAAAGTGAGCTCAGGACCAGCCTCAACTGCATAGCCAGACCCTGTCTCAAAAAGACAAAAAAAAAAAAAAAAAAGAATGCTATCTTATATGTAGAAGTTGTTCTTTATCTATAAAGTGTATCTGTCCCTCCTGTTTTTTGGATTAGAGGAAGGGCTTAGGGGATAAAGAGCAAACGAGAATGGTAACAGGTAAGGGGTAATGTAATTAGAGTATATTATATGGATGTATAATGCCATATCAAAATCCCATATTTTGTAAAATAAAATGTATTAGTCCTTTTGGGATTTTTTTGTTTGGAATTTGCCTTGCTGGGTTGAAACTAGGGCATCACACATGCTAGGAAACTATCCTACCACTGAGCTACATCTCTGATTCTAGGTTTTTTGTTTTTTAATTAAAAAGATGCCTATAGTTTTATCAGTAATATGCAAGTAAATATTACCTAATTAAGGAAAACAGGTGAAACAAAATAATAGATGAGAGATTATGAATGTTCTGTTCATTTTTAGATTAAGAATACAATGTCTAAGCAATGAGGGTTTGTCTATGGTCTAAATCCAAAATTCTACTAATTTGAATAATTATTCAAATCAGTTTGATTTTTTTGAAACTTTACTTAAGTACTGAGCCAAGAACGAAAGTTATATTTTAAATGTTCCCAACTTTATCTGTTGTGTTGTAATGGGATATTATGTGTATACCATAAATAATCAATGAAACATACAAGTGAAGAAATTGCTCACTTAAGGCATAACTGATTGAGAACTGGGGAGATAGTTCAGTAGAATAAGCACTTCCCTGGCAAGCACAAGGGCCTGATTTCAATCCCTGGTTCTGCAAAAAAATAAACAATAAAAAAGAAAGAAAGAACTGATTGAGCCAGGAACATAGCTCAGTGGCATAAGTGCATGCCTGAATAATGCAAGGTCCTGAGTTCAATCCCAGGTACCAAAAATAAAAAAAAATAACCAACTGATTATTATCATTGTAGAATTTCACACTAAACTTTCCATTGTACATTCTTAAAATAGTTGAAAATTGTCTGATAAGATATGAAAAAATAAGGAAACAAGCTATGGCAATATCTAGAGGAAGGGCATTCCAACTAGATGAAAATATTTCAGTCAGAATCCGTAAGTTCGTTTTTAGTTCTTAAAGCAGTAATGTACAGAACTGTGTGTGATATATGTGAGTGCTTGATGGACCCTGCACCTCCTGTTAAAGAAAGTGGAAACCATGAATAAAAAAGGCAAAGAATGAAAGCAAAAGCACTGAACCCAAGACTCAGAAGACCTACATATTTAGATCAAGTTTTGGGGTTTCTTTATTGCTTTTTTTTTTGGCCAGGTGGGGGTGCTTTCTGGCTTTTGTTTTGTTATTTGAGACAGGGTCTAGCTATGCAGTTCAGGCTAGCCTTGAACTCACTCTGAAAGCCACACTGGCCTCAAATTTATGGTAATCCTCCTGCCTCACCCCCTGCATTGGGATTGTAGGCATATGCCGTCATGCTCATCATAGGTCAGGTTTTGTCTGTGAGGTGGGATCTTGAGCCAGTTTCTTCTAATTCTGTTTCTTCCTATGTAACTGAAAACTGCATTTACACTGCCTCTTCTTAGTGCAAGTAAAGAAAGATAGAAATTCATGAATTTTTTGTATGGCTAGTGATTCTGTGCTGTAGGTCTTGAAAAATCATTATTACTCATCTTCAAGTCAGTTAAAATTTAACCACATTTTATATTAAGGGATTAAACATCCTTTGAAACCATACGAAAATTTTCCTCTCTTTCTATTTTAATTAAACCCTTAGGTCCTGAAGTAGGAGCATCACCACAGAGTGGAAGAAAAAGTATAGCAGCTGAAGGAGCCTTGCTGCCCCAGACACCTCCGTCTCCTCGGAACCTCATCCCACACGGACACAGAAAGTGCCACAGCTTGGGTTATAAGTCAGCATTTTTATTTTACCTCTCAATTTTTAGGTTGTTTGTAGTTTCATTTATTTTAAACTGATAATAAATAGTATCCTTGCATAATATTTTTAATGACAATCTTTCTAATTGAGTAAAACATCTTGTTTGCTTAACAGTATCTTTTTTTTCTTGACCAGAATTTGAAACTCAGCTGTTTTCAACCACTGCCTTCATACTTGAGGAAGATAAATGAGAATGCCATTATAAATAGAATTAGAATAGCAATATACCATTTTCCTTTTATATCATAATCTTTACATCAAAGAAGTCCTTAAAATAAATAATATGCTCTAAAAATTATTCCTGAGCATAAAGAAAAATGTTTTAACTTTATAATTATCCTCTAAAAGTGAATTTGAAAACAATTTTTAATATACCTGAAACGAGATGAAATTAAAATATGTTCTCATAAAACAGGTCAATATGGCCAAGTTCCCTTCAATATTTTCCCTAAAGTGTTAGTTTAATGCTTTTCTACTGTGAAAGTTGAGAAATAAGTTCAGGATAGCAGATAAATCTTTTATATCCTAAATTTTAAGTTATGTTGTATATTCTGAATTAATAACATAGTAAAAGTTGTGAAATATATTTCTTCTCGTTTCTAGTTTCATTCATAAAATGAACACAGCAGAATTTAAGAGTGCAACATTCCCGAATGCAGGGCCAAGACATCTGTTAGATGACAGCGTCATGGAGCCTCATGCACCATCTCGAGGGCAGGCAGAGAGTTCCACTCTTTCTAGTGGAATATCAATAGGTAAGAAATACTTCTCTGAGAAGGTTCCAACTTCGTTAAAAAAAATAATTTAAAATTAAGCTGGGTCAGGCATGTTAATGAATTCCTATAACCCTAGCACTTGGATGCTAAGGCAGGATCACTGCAAGTTCATGTCCTGCCTCAGCTACATAATGAGTTCAGTGCCAGTCTCTGCTGTACAGTGGGATCCTATCTCAAAAACCAAACTAAGAAAACTTAAACTGGGAAAAAGTTTATTGGCCCTATCACAAAAGTGAAAATTTGATTTAAAAAACAATTTTTTAAAATATTAATTTGCAGAACCATTTTTTTTCTTGTTTCAGAACTTTTGTTTGTTTATTTATTTATTTCTATGGCCAGCTCAGCCTGCCCTCAGGGCAGGGCCGGCGCAGCATGTGGTGCCGGGGATCGAACCGCGGTCCCTGCAGCCACCCAAGCCTTCCCAAGCAGGTGCTTTAGACCACTGAGCCATCCTGCCGGGCCCTTAAAAAACAATTTTAAGAAACAAATATAGAACAAGAGTAATAATTGATGGTAGTTTTTGTTGTTGTTGTTTTGTTTTGTTTTTTGATGATAGGTTTTAAAGTGCTGGTGTTTTTCGAGGAGGCATTTGAAAATTGGTAGCAAAAGAGCAGACTAACTGAGTTGGTTATGTGCATGCAGTTTGGTTGTGGAAATGAAAAGGGTGGAATCAAATAGAATTCTAAATTATGTGGGTGTCAGAGTTAATTTGATGTTATTGCAAAGGTAAGGAGGGCTGGAAGAGCAGTCATTTGTGGACAGTGAGTGTTGGAAGGCTAGCTGAGCTGAGTGTGATGAGCTAAGAAATCTGTTTTCAATATGTGTAGTCCCTATATAGATATCAGATTGTTGAGAGTGTGATTCTGGAGCTTAGTTGGGGCTGCTGGGTTGTTGTCAAGTCTAAAGATACAAGAATGAGACGTAAATAATTTATAATGCTGCAGGCCAGGAAACTGGTCCAGATCACCTAGGGAGAGAGCATCAATAAATACATTCCCAAGAGAATGAGGGCATCAGCTCTTCGTAATGGAAGCCAGACTAGCCTTGAATTCACTGTGTATCTCAGATTGGCCTCATACTTGAGATCTTCCTGCCTCAGCATCCTGACTGCTGGGATTACAGGTGTATGCTGCCATGCGCAGCTGTTTTTTAAAGGAAGAGTGGACTAGGCTGAGTTATGTAGCTTAGTGGTAGAGCAGTTGCCATATGCACAGGGTTTGACCCTTCACACGGCACAAATGAATTTAAAAAAAACTATCAAAGGAAGCCATGAAAAGGAAAAAAAATCACTATGTAGTATCACAAAAACCCAATATTTCAAAAATGAAGAAAGTTATGAATATATCCTTATCAAGCATAGAAAAGAAAACTAAGATGATATGTAGCTTCCTGTCACCATGGAAAACACCTGAGATAAATTACCTTTAAAAAGGAAAGGTTGGGGCCTGGCGGGATGGCTCAGTGGTCTAAAGTGCCTGCTTAGGAAAACTTGGGCAGCTTCAGGGACCATGGTTCGATCCCTGGCACCACATGCTGCACCAGCCCTGCCCTCAGGGCAGGCTGAGCCGGCCATAAAAATAAATAAATAAATAAACAAACAAACAAACAAACAAAAGTTCTGAAACAAGAAAAAAAATAAAATAAAATTCTTTTAAAAAAATAAATAAAAAAATTTTAAAAATAAAAAGGAAAGGTTTATTTTAGCTTAGTTTTAAAGGCTCCAGTCCATGATCAGTTGGCCCCATTGCTTTTGGGCACACGTCAGGGCAGCATGTGGTGACAGAGTACATGGCAGAGCAGAACTATAGACCTCGGCCAGGAAGGAAGGAGAGGAAGAGCTTGGGTCCCAGCGTCCCTGCCTGGGATGGCGTCCCATGCTGGACTCCCAGGCCAAGCCTCCTCCAGCTTCCCTGGCCTCCCACCAAGGCCACTCTGCAGTCCATGTCCTTAACATAGGCCTTTGAGTGACACTCCAGATCCAAACTACAGCATATAGAAATGGCAAATTGTCTGGAAGTCTGACAAAGAAAGTCGTTGGTAACTTTGACAAGAGCTGCTTCATAGAATGGTGGAGGCAGCACCCCATCAGAATGGATGTGAGTATGAAAGGTAAGGAGACAGAACTACTGTGAAGAAGATTGGAATCATGTTAGAATCGAACATGAAATTAGTAGAGGGATTTTTTTTTTTTAATTTCTAAACTTTTTTTATTTTTTGAATCCTCTGGGTATTATTTCTTCTTATAATTACACAATGTATTAATACTATGTTTTTTATTTTTCTAAATAAGAAAAAAAAAAAAAAAACCTTCATCTGTAAATACATGCCAGGTTGCTGATGTGTTAAACCTGTTGTGAATGTGATCGTTTTGGTATTGATGAAAAGCTAATAAAATTGATTCATTTTCTTGAACATATTGATTTCCCTAATCCCTTCAGAGTTTCAAACCCTAAAACAGAGCTCTGCAGCACCATTGAGCACCATTCTGATGTTGCCCTTTTTCATAAGTGCCACTAAATAAGTCACATAAAATTTAAATAGTTAAGTTTATCAACTGAAATACCTCTTTATTACTACTCTAAGTTGCCTATATATAAATATCAACTTCAATCTTAAAATAATTTTTAGGATAAATTTATAAGAAAGAAAATATTTTTTTCTAATTAAAAACTTTTACTATTGTAATCTTTCATGTCAATTTAAAGCAAAAAATAATTTTTAAAGTTATCGCTCTGATAACTTTATCATAGGTTTCATATGGATAATTATTCTCTAGTTTATACTTAGACTTTGCTTTATATAGGTTTTCTTTACCATAAGAAAATTATGCTGAAAGCCTCAATTTAGAGGCTGTTATGATTTTGAGTGGATTTTTTGGCTTTAAGTATATATTTTTAGCAGCCCTAAGGTTGTTAAGTGGGTAAACAGTAAAAGATCTCTTTATCTTTGAACATTGAAGACATTACACATCGACATTTTCCTTCCAGAGTTTTTGTTTCCAATTTAAAATGAGGAGAAAATAATACATTATGATGTCTTAGTGCACACACAAAAAAATATTTTTTTCTTATCCATAAACCATAACATGAAATATTAATCTGTACTACAAAGACTTTAAGAAAATACTATTTAAACAGTGCTGTGTATGGTAATAGCCTAAAACATTTTCTAGTATGGAATATATGTTCCTAAACTGACCCATGTGAGATTGATACATCTGGAAAAGTTTATAAGTCCTACAAGTAAATCAAACTAGTCATACTTAAATTTTCAGTCTTTATTACATAATGCTTCAAATCAAAACATAATCTACAGAGCCCTATATGGTGGCTTATAATTCATTATTTGGGCAGATGCAGGAAGATTTTAAGTCCAAGGCCAGGCTGGGTAAATTTTTTAGCTTGGTATTGGTTTGGAGAAAGGGTTGCACTGTGTAGCCCAGGATAAGCCCAAACTCACAGCACTCTTCCTGCCTCAGTCTCTCTGGTGCTAGGACAATAGGTGTGTGCCACCAGTAGCATGGGCAATTTACCAGGGTCCTGACAAATATTTTTAAGAAATATCTGGAGATAAATTCAGAGTTCCCTCATTTTAATCACTAATACCACTAATTATTATCTACAAGATTCCATTACCATCCTGTCACCTCTGGTTCCTCATCTGAACCATGAAATATAAAATTTTTCTTAAATGACTATTACCCCAATTCATTTAGCATTGTATATAACTAGTGCCACGTGAAATACATAAAAGAGGTATAATCATGTAATTGTTCCCTTACTGTGTTAGACTTAGAATCTCTCTTGCAACCTCTTGGGTTTTTGTTTGTTTGTTTTGTTTTGTTTTGGTCTTTTTTGAGGTAGTCTCTCACCACGTAGCTCAGACTGGCCTTGAGCTGACTTTGTATCCCAGACTAGTGTCAAATTCAAGGATCCTCCTGCCTCAGCTTTCCAAGTACTGGGATTAAAGTTCTTCTTTGAAGATAATTTAATAATCTAGGTAAAGAACCAGTGGTGACATTGTTATAATACCAATATGTAGTTTTTTAATTTAAATTTTTCTTCTTCAACCTTGTTTCTAAAGGCAAATAAATTAATTTCAATAAGAGTTTTATCAGTAGCGTGGGTCTCAGTGCAAAAGAAAATATGCCACAATGTCATAGTATTTCATAATTATCTAGCTATTATGACAAATTTCATGAGAAAAACTTATGTTCTCTACATTCTCTGATGGTAGAATTGTTTAGCAATGAATTTTAGCTATAAGTAGTCATGAAGAAATGTTTTAGGTAGTCTTATTAATGGTCTTCTAGTATGTTGCAAAGCACAGCAGGAGTGGTATTAAAATAAAAACTTAATATATGGATGTTTGCCCACAATGTAATTGTCATTTTATGAGCACAGAGAAATATTTTCTTTAGTTGGAGAGAGAGAGAGATCTTTTATTTGGTACAGGGTATTACACAGCTCAGAATCATAGCAATCCACCTATCTCAGTCTCCCCAGTCTTGGGGATTACAGACATGCACCACCAGGCCCAGTTTCAGTGGCCCACATGCTGGGATTCCAGGGCTGGCATGGCAAGAAATAGCAAGGATCAATCCTGGGTCTTCGTGCTTGCCAGGGAGGCAGACTGCTGAACTACCTCCCAAGCCCTATTTTCATTTTGTAAATGTTTGAAAGTTTTCATACATGTTTGCAGTGCACAAATGGGGACATCATTTAGGGAATGGGAACGTGTAAAGGGCACGTCTTCTTTTGACTTTCATTTTAGGTCCTCTTCGCATTTGAAAAATATTTATTTCTCTGTTTCTTACTAGATACCTTATATTTTGCTCTTTAAATTATGTATACTGTGGGTTTTTTTAAATATAAAATCCAAACAGAACAAATAGTTGTGATGTTTAAATAAAATATCTTTTGGTTTTAGGTAGCAGCGATGGTTCTGAACTAAGTGAAGAGACTTCATGGCCTGCTTTTGAAAGGTAAGAGAAATTGACCATTTGAATAGCTTGGAATATATTTTATCTATATCTAAGGGACTAGTTAAGTTTCCTTCTGGTAGAGGAATTAAGTTGTTCATATTTTAATTTGCAATATATATAGTAAGAATTATGAATTCTTGGTAACCTTATAGATATGTATATTTATTGGATATTTTTACACATATATTTAAACTTCAAGTATATTTAACATTGCAACTTAAAATTTTTATTTTTATTTATTTACTTTTATGTATTTGGTACAGGATCTTACTATGCAGCTCGGACTTACAGTGATCCTATTGCTTTCAGCCTCCCTAGTGCTGGGATTACAGGCGTGTGCCACCACACCTGGACATGGTGGCTTGCTCAATGGGGCTGGCATGGCATGTTTCAGGATTGAACCCTGGTGCCTGTACTTGCCTAAGCAGGCACTTAGTCTGCTGAGCTATCTTGCCAACTTACAATTTTTAAATAATTTTAATAAAATTTTGTTGTACTATGAAAAGGCTGCATTTATGTGGAGTAAATAATGCTTTATTGATATTTAATACAAGGTCTAAAGATGTGGCCAAACAGTTCAAGTGCTAAATATTAAATATTCATTAGGATTCTTTTTTGTTAGCTAGTTAATTTATGTACAAAATGGAACAATTACTTTGGTCAAGAATCATATGTCTTTAATGTAAGAATAGTGTTCCTGAAGTGATCAGAGGTAGCATGAGAATCCTGATGGATAGATTACAAAATCAACATTCAAAACCAATAGTGTTCTTGTACACTAATGAACCCACTCACAATGAAATCAGGAGAACAATTCCATTCACAATAGCTAAAATCAACATGACCAAGGAGGTGAAAAACCTCTATAATGAGAATTATAGAACTGTGAAGATCAAAATTGAAGACATCAGAAAACATAAAGTTGTTCCTTGTTCTTGAATTAGAATAACTAATATACTAAACATAGCAGTATTGTCAAAGTGATCTATAAATTTAATGCAGTCTCTATTAAAATACCAACAACATTCTTGCCAAAACTAGAAAAAATAATCCTCAAGTTCGTGTGGAACTAAAGAAGACCTGGAGGAACCAATGCAGTCCCAAGCTGTTAAGTCACTTTTCAATAGAAAACAACCTACAATTACATGATATATTTTAATTAATTTTAAGCTGGTTAATTGGAAAATTAGATCCTTTTCCTGATTCCTTACCAGTATGTGACTAAGATTTTACATATAAGCCCTGTATTTCTAAAGTACAATTTTTTGGGTCCTTTGTATGCTATTGGTTTGATCTTTTCATTTGTAGTATTCTTTAAAATTTATTTGTACATAATTGCCTTCCAGTCTTTATTTTCTTGATTTCTGTTTGCCTAAATCCAAAAAACCACAAAAATTAGTTTATTTTTGTTTGTTTGTTTGTTTGTTTGTTTGTTTTGTCTTTTTGAGACAGGGTCTCATGCAGTTCAGGCTGGTCTTGAGCTCACTTTTATAGCCCAGGCTGGTCTCGGACTCACACTAATCCTCCTGCCTCAAGCTCCCAAGTGTTGGGATTACAGGCATGTGCCACCATGCTGGCTCAAGAATGAGCTTTACATGCTCTCTGAATTTGTGTATATTATCTTTCTTTCTAGAAAGAGTACAATACCATCAGCTATTGATTATAGAGTACAGTATAACTTTTAGATAAGAATTACTGATTAGCAAAATTGTTTTTTCCACTGCTTAAGTGATAACTGAGTAACCCATATAGGCGTTGTGTTAATCCGTCTTCATCCCAGCAGGTTTCTTATCAAGGTAGTATTTGTTAACATTGCCTTCACATCTCAAAACAGTGTTTTGTTTTGTTTTGTTTTGTTTCTTTTATGACAAATATTTTGCTTTGCAGCTCAAGGGGCAAAAGTCTACCTATGCCAAGTTTAAATCAGTGGCTCTTTTTTTTGTTTTGTTTTTAGAGACAGTGTCTTCCTACATAGTTTAGGCTGGCCTTGAACTGATTATGTAGCCCAGACTATCCTCAAACTTGCATTGATCCTTTTGCTTAATCCTTCATAGTACTGGGATTACAGGTATGTGCCACCATCTTTGGCAAATCAGTGGCTCTTAAAGCATTTTAAAAATAGTTAAATCAGGGTTTCCAGCAAGATTCAGACATGAGACAATAAAAACTAAGTGTAGAATGGTATTTAAAATATTTTACTGACAGCCTGGGGAAATAGCTCAGTGGCACAAATGCCTGCTTGGCAAGCACAATGTCTTAAATTTGATTCCCAGTACCAAAAAAAAAAACCTTTTTAAATACCTCACTGACTGTGAATCATAAACTTGAAGATAGTACTCCGAATTTTAGCACACCATTTTGTATTATTTTCCAGAGAGACATCAAAGATATTGTGGCTTAAATTGCTACAGTAATGCTTAAGTATTATCCAGCAGCCCTGCTATTTTTGCTTTTCCCACACAGTAAAGTATCAGTATTTCTCCATTTTTCCTGTTAAGTCTGATGTATCATTTTGTGTAAATACCAACTCATACAATATCATTTGTTGACTGTCAGTTGACTTAGAAATAAAATAGTGCCCTTATTTAATTACACAGTTTGTCTCCTTTATTTTCTTTGATTTGCTATAAAAAATGTTTTCATCAGTTTTAGATTTATAAATCACATTGCTTTTAGGTGTCTTCATAGGGACATATAGTAAAAATGAATTATGTCTGTAAATCCAGGCATCAAATTTAAACTCAAATGCAGGAAACAGAATATAAACAAGACTTTCTGAAGCATTTTTCAGGTGTTTATATAATTTGACTAAAAAATACCTTTTTAGTTCTTCTGGTGGGTAGATGAAAATAAATGTATATAGATAAATGTATGGTATATATTAAACTCCTATAAATACTTTTTAAACTATACTCTGTACTTTAAGAAGAGCAATCACATACTGTCCTTTTATAAGATTTAGAACACAACAATGCTCTCTTATAGTGTTCTTGGTATGGGTGATAATTGTGTGAATAAAAGTGTATGTAATATATACAATTTATAATGGAATCCAACAGGAACAGATTATACCATTCTCTGGGCCCAGTGACAAGAGTGGCACGAAATGGCTATCGAAGCCACATGAAGGCCAGCAGGTACAATTCCCCTGTATTCAGGGGTCATAAAATTTCCCTCTGGTGTTGGTGATTGGCTTATATGGGTGTGGTCTGACATTTCTACTCTTTCTCAGCTAATTGGTTTTAAAACAAATTGCCCATGAGTAATTTCCTTCCACAGTGTAATATAGGGATAAATTGAAACTATTCTTCCTAATCTCAGAGCTAGCTAATTGCTAAACTTTTTCATCTTTATCACAGTTTTTTCCAAGGCTTCCAGGTTGTTAGCCTTTTAATTGCACAAGTCTAACACTGCTAATTATTGTATACCAATATAAATTTCTGCTTCTTAAACTACAATCAGTAAGTTTACATTTGTCCTTTTTAAGAATTCTTTTCCAGTATGCCACAGATCTTGAATCTAGGCAAGTCTACTTGATTAAATATTTGTATACTTTAACATGTCTTTTTCTGCAGTATATTAATTATGGAAGAAGTAAGGATAGTACATTAATTGGAAATAAGAGTTTTAGTGATAATGGGAAATCAACCAATTAAAATACAAGAAAATAGCCAACTTTATGTCTACTTGATGGTGTCTAATCTCTTTGTGTATATTTTCCTGTATACAAATAGCTCTACCATAAAATTTCTTATTTTTAAGTTAAGTCACTTTGAAGACACCTAAATAACCAAAAAGGAATAAACTGAAAAACTTGTTTTCTTTGCTGTTGTGGGAATGCTGTGTCTCATATGACATCACCAAAGAATGCCATTTTTATTAGTGTATGTTTTAATTAGTTCATGTATGTAAAAAAATATTTTTGTTTTGAAATATAGAAGGTAGTATATCAAATTAGTTGTGGAAAGATATTAAAGGGTGTGGTTATTTTGTGATGTTTTTTAAAGATATATACAGCAAAAAGAAAGGTTTGAGTTTGGAGGTTATTCCTTTCTTGGAGAGCCTGTTAGCCATAATCAAACACTTATGTCATGGCTGCATTTCAAAGTCATTAAAATTTATTACCAAAAAAGTTTTTTAAAATGTTATTGCGTTTATTTTTTATTTATTTTAGAATTAAGTTATGCATGAGTTTTCTCCTTATGCCTTTGTGAGCTTCTGCTATTTTCATTTTCAATTTTGTATACTTAAATTCTTTTTTTTTTTTTTTTTTTTTTCTCAAATGCTTTTAATAAAAAGAATCCTCATCTCTCTTACCAAAGCTTAAATTTTCTAATGGGAAAAATAAAGTTGCAACATGGCATGCTAAGAAGAAAGGAAAACTCTTTTAATTTTTTGTGTTAATCTGTATTTTGTGAAATCCTGAATTCTTTTTAAATTATACTTGTTCAAATATAGAACCATGTGTTTTAACCATCTGCTGACTTTAATAACTTTGTAATTAGCTTTTGTGACAGTTTATAAATTTTAGTCAATAAATCTTTAAAATTATCAGTGTCTTAGTGGTAAGTAAAGTAGCAAAATTTTTAAATTAATAATTACGTTTTACTTAAATATCTATTTAATTGTTATAGTAGACAAAAGTTCTTACTTTTTCTTTGTTCCATTGTTATAGTTCTGCAGAGTCAGAAGATTTGGCTGTACATTTATATCCAGGAGCTGTTACTATTCAAGGTGTTCTCAGGAGGAAAACTTTGTTGAAAGAAGGCAAAAAGCCAACAGTAAGATTTCATTATTTGTAAACACACTTCTAAAAAAAAATATGTAGTAAACAATTGAAAAGAATCAGATATAAAATACACTTGAAGGAATTTAAAATACCCATTTTCCTCCACATGTTTCTTAATTTAAAGCTTTACATCAGCTAGAGGTGTCAGTTGAGTCATATGCTAAGGTATGTACTCCTATACTATACATCCCTTTATCCTCTAATATAATTTTTATGAAAAATTGCTTCTTGTGCAAAGTGTATGGCTAAGTACAGCAGTAATAAGTTTAGGAAAAACAGAGAGCAACAACTTAAAAGCTGGAATTCAATGAAATTTGTTTCAGTTTATTTTAAATTCCTATCATGTTATTTTGTTTGTTTAAAAAATTATATATATATATATATATATATATATATATATATATATATATACACATATATATATATAAAAAATGTTCTCCAGACAGCAACTTTACTGTGGGAAGAAGGGTGAGGAGAGGAGCAGAAATATATGAGATCTTTGATGTATAGCCACACTTAAAGCTTTGAAAATATAAGAGTTTCTTAAAATATTAAGATGGTTTTCATCTAAATAATCTTATGCTGCTTACAATAAAGCAAAGGCTCATTCAATCCCAAAACCACACTGGACTATCCCATGAACTCAAAGTGCTGTCTGTTGTGTTACTATACATGTTGTCTGAAGTTAAACAGAGCAATGAGTGAGACAAGACCTAAGTGTCTGCCTCATGAAGATTACTTTGTAGTGAAGAAAAAAAAAAAGAGTAAACCTTTTACAATGGGGTTATGGGAAGCAGAATGATCAGTTGACATAAAGATGTTTGAACTAAGCTGTGAAAAATGACTTGGCCTTTTGAAGATTTAGAGTACAAAAGACAGGGAGTCTTATATCTTGTATAGCTGAAGCATTGAAAGTGGAGGAGATAAAGTCAAAGAGTATAGTGCTGATGGTGTATTACTTATGATATATAAGAGAAACAGTTGAAATGAAGATAACTTCTGGATTTGGGGACTGGACTAGGTGGTTGTTGGCAACATTTTTTGAAATGTGTATGTAGGTAAGTTTTTGCTAGGTTCAGTTTGACATACTTAATATTCGAGTACCTTGTCAGTTTCGCTCTTGAAAAAATACAGTTCCTGGGTTCACTTGAGAGATGTGGTCAGAGGTGGTGATTTGGGCATCATTAGTTTACAAAGAGTGAAGAACTGAACCAAATTGAAAGATTGTAAAGGTATCACTGGGGGAGGAAAAGAACTCTGTAGCATCAACAGTCAACTGAGAATTCTAAGGGAAACCAGATGATATCCTAGAAGCCTAGTGCCTGAAGTACTTCCCTCAGGAAAGAGTGTTCAGCTGTGTCACATAAAAAATTGGACTGTGGCCAAAATTTATGCTCTGGTAAGATGTCAGTGGTCAGTGACCTAGACACAAGTTATTTCAGCCTTACAGTCAAGTTGGCAAGTTTAGGAGAAAATAAAAGCAGAGGCAGGAATAAGAGACAAACTTACAAGTAGTTGTGCTTTCACACAGGGACCACATGCCATGCTGGCCCTACCCTGGCCACCTAGACAGTACCTAGTGGTGCATACCTGTAATCCCAGCAGTGGGGAGGCTAAAACAGGAGGATCACTACAAGTTAGAGCTGCATGGTGAGACCCTGTACCAAATACTTTTTTTTTTTTTTTTATTCTTTGAAAGGAGCAGAAAAATTAGATCAGGGATTGAGGGCTATTGGGGCAAGGGAAAAGTTAAAAATGAGCGTATTATTAAGGCTCATTTGTGTAATGATAGAGGGAGAGAAATTGAGATGCAGTGGAAAGAGGCATTTATAACAGAAGCAAAGTAACAAAAGGAAAATCTAGATAGAATCAGGATTCAACTAACCCTTAGAAGAAGACAGGCAAGTATATCTACAAGCAGTTAACTGGACTCGGTACTTGGAAAATGAGGTTATTTTCACCAGAATTCATCTTTCTCCAGCAAATATGATATAAAGGAAAATATAACAGTTTGAGATTGGTGGTTGTACTTTTATCAGTAGAGATAATTGTGTGCTTTCTCCAGCAGTAGTCAACCATTATAATATGGTACCAGGTAACGAGAAAGTTAGCTTTGACTAGGGATTAGAGTTTTATCAGGAAAGAGAGGCCTTTTTTCAAAAGGGAGTGGATGCAGTGCTAGACCAGTGCCAGATCCTGAGGGAAAGGGTGGGGACAAAAGAGGTCATCACAGTAGTAGATAATATTTTAAAATATTATCTTCTTAAGATCAAGAATTACCTAAATAACTGTAGTAGTGTATTACCTAAAAGTGATAGAGATGTTTGAGTTACAGATTTCAGAAGAACTACAACTTGACTCTGAGATTAAGACTTTGATGATCGAAGAGTGACAGAAAGTAAAGAAACTAAGAAGCTAGTAACATTTTAACATTATATTTGTGTTTATGTGCCCCAGGTAGCATCTTGGACAAAATATTGGGCAGCCTTGTGTGGAACACAACTTTTTTATTATGCTGCCAAGTCTCTGAAGGCTACAGAACGCAAACATGTAAGTATTTGTCCTCTGAATTCTTATCTTTGTTTCATAACCTCTTCATGGTTATAAAGAAAGTAGTCCT
>PVJA010017255.1:0-41922 GCA_004027025.1 Myocastor coypus | reverse complement strand
GCGGGAAAGCAGAGGCGGGGCAGAGGGGCGCAGGGGCTTACCCGCGGCGGGTGCGCAGGCTCAGCTCCCAGCGGTGGGGTTTTGGCTGGGCTCCATTTGCACTTTTCTATGACTCTTAAAACAATCTTTTTACAAGAAGATCATTTTCCTTTTGAATCACAAATTTAGATCTCTTGCTTATCAAATGCTAAGAATAGTTAAAAACACTGTATAATATTTCACTATACTAGAAAAAACCAAGCTATTTGGAGTCAACCAGAAGTTATGCCTATCTCTCTAGCAGAAGTGTGTATTTATAAGTCATATAAACATACAGGAGATAGAAGTAATAAATCCTGTATTGTCACTTTGTTGCAAATTCTAAGTACAGAGTGCCTGGAAAAGCATACTGTAACATAGCAATATCATTTTGTTATCATGTGGCATGAATGAAATACAATTTGTTACAGATTTTTAAGTAGGAGAAAATAAAAAGCCAAGGTTAACGTATAATTACTTTAAATTTAGAATTGATAAATGCTTATTTTTCAAAATCGGATTATTTTAAACCTCTGAAAACAAGAGTGCTTTTCTTTCTGGGCATAAATCACAGATTCTTCTCTAACTAGCTGTTTACAATAGAAATAATTCATTATACCATATATCTATATGTATCTGTATTTCATATAAATAATTCATGGTGCTATGCATATATGTTTGATTCCATCTACCTGTCTATGTTTCTTGTATTATGTACCTGTCTTTCTGTCTGTCTGTCCCGTCTGCCTGTCTATGTATCTATGTACCTATGTATCTATGTATCTATGTATCTATGTATCTATGTATGTATGTATATATGTATGTATGTATCTATCTATCTATCTATCAATCAACTAAAGGTACAATGCTTTATTGCAAAGTAATAGAAAAAGGGTATCTCTTGCTTTTGTTAAAAGCAATACTGAACTAGTGAGTAGGTACAAAAACTCACCCTTACAGAATGAATGTGAAATTGCTCAACGATCAAGTTGTTGGAACTCAGTGTGCGTATAACATCGCTGAAGAGCCACCCACAGGTCATATCACCATAGTTGTGATAATGTGAAGAGTGTGATTGAATTTCTTAGTGGATTATTCACATAATATTTATTTACTTATTCACACCAATAAAAACAAATACAGAGTAATCGTCCATTCTACCTAGTATATGTATTCTAAGATTAAAGTCATAAAATTCATTGATTCTGTCATCAAATCTCAATCATGATGCTGAGGTAGGCATATTAAACAGATCACCAAAATCCAGCCCAGACTCTGCAGTGTACACAGCATGATGGGAGCAATGGAGAAATTGCTTATATTAGTGGAGCAATCAGAAAAGCCTTCACAATAGGGGTGAAATGTGACAGAAGCCTTAAAAGATAGGATGGGTTCTCTAGGTAAAGAATAAAAGGTACAAATTCCAGAGATAGAAAATACCATCAAAGACTTCAGACATTTTAGCTCAGGCAAGAGGACCTGCAACGGTTTTACAAGGGGAGGGATGTCAAGAGAGAATCACTGTCTTGGGAGGACTGCTGTAGAAGCTGTGGAATGAAGTCTGGCCCTGTAGGAGCTGGTGAAACAGTACGGGTAAGAGGTGTTAAGAAATGAACTCAGGCCAGCTTAGGGCACTAGCAAGAATATGATAGGTCAGAGAAGTAATTACGAAGATAACAGTAAAGAACAGAACTTATTGGAATTCCACCTTGCCACTAATCTTGACGCAGGTAGTTATACAGTTATTCTTTTTTTTTTTTTAATATTATGGCCCTGAGGATGGGACTGGTGCAGCATATGGTGCCGGGGATTCAATCGTGCAGTCCCTGCAGTTGCCTCAGCTTGCCTAAGCAGGCACTTTACACCTCTGAGCCGTCTCGCCAGCCCTATACACCTTATCCTATTTACTGCTTATAACATCCCGCATTTAAAGAGAAATGTCCATGTGGCTAACTCATTCAAGAACACCTGCTAAATAGCAAAGCCCAAGAATGAAAAGGACTTAATTACGCATGTTGTCACATACTTATAATCTCAGCTACTTGGGAGGCTGAGATAAGAGGATTACAAACTCAAGGTTTGCCTAAAAGGCAATAAGATTCTGTTTCAAAATTAAAAGGGGCTGAGAATATAGCACGATGGTAGGAAACTTTCGTATATATGAAAACTCCATCTCTGAGTTTAATCCCCAACACTCTAAGTATAAATAAATGAAAGATATAGATAGATAAACAAATAAAGAATTAGTCGGGCTGGACATGGTGGCACATGCCTATAATCCCAGCACTTGGGAGGCTGAGGCAGGAGGATTGGTGTGAGTTCGAGACTAGCCTGGACTATAAAAGTGAGCTCAAGGCCACCTTGAACTGCATAACGAGACCGTGTCTCAAAAAGACAAAAGAAAACAGAATTAGTCAATGATTGAATATTTCTTCCCACTAGGATTCTACAATTCTGCACTTTCCTAAACATTGTGGGAAGCTAGGCTCTGGTAGTGTGGGTAAAAATATCTTTGCAGGTTATGTGTTCTTCGAGGAAGGGCTATTTTTTGAAATACTAGAGTCCAAGCCCATGTTTATCCTAAGAAGTTCTGTATTCATCTTTCATCGCTACTGCAGTAAATCATCATAAGCATAGTGGCTAAGATAATACACACTTACCGTCGTATATTTCTGTGGCTTTGAAGCCCTGAAAGGATGTTGCTGGGCTATGATCAATATACATGAAGAGCTGAGATCCTTTCCTCATCAGAGAAATTTTGCTTAACTTCTGTAACATTTAGAGGCCATTGCTTTGGATCAGTGTATCCTTCCCCCATGAATAGCAGACATAGTGTTCACTTCATATCAGACTGACCTTCCCTTACGCTTCCTCTTTCCCTTTAAAGTACGTTCTGTTTACTTTGGGTACACCTAGATAAACCAAGATAATCTCTCCATTGTAAAATCTGAATTTTGGAAACTTTGATTTCATCTGCAACATTAATTTCCCTTTGCTATGCAAAGAAACATCTTACAAATGCTGGTGACTTGGATATGAAAGTCTGTAAGGGATATTAGTCTGCCTGCCATAAGGTTCTTTGTAATATTTTATATTTGAATATTATTTTGTTAATTCTGGAAATCTGCAAGGAGAGGGAAGTTGTGGTGAATAAAGAGTTAACTGGCATCCAAGGGATATGATGACCTCTTGACAATGTTGAGTGTGGTACA
This sequence comes from Myocastor coypus, assembly GCA_004027025.1. Taxonomy (NCBI): domain Eukaryota; kingdom Metazoa; phylum Chordata; class Mammalia; order Rodentia; family Myocastoridae; genus Myocastor; species Myocastor coypus. The sequence goes on along the minus strand of PVJA010017255.1, from coordinate 38,692 downwards.
GGCTGGTGGACTAAGAACCGGGTGGTTACATCTTCAAGCCATGACCAGTGAAAACCAGAACATCAGTCACCTGGGAAACCAAGTAAACATAAACACACAGCCATCTATCACTGCCATCTGGAAGAAATTGTGTAGTGAGGGTCTTCCTGTTAGGCTGTGCTCCAGTATTTATTTGTATAGCTTGAGATCCCAGGCTAGCCTTTCTGTCAGCGATGCTTCAGTGAAGAGAATGTGCTTGAATTTTGGTCTGGAATTAAAATATACCACCCTTCTCTGTGCTTGTGAATGTAAATATTACTAGTAGACAGGTTACTCAAGAGATAGGTGCACATGTGTCCAAGTCTAAACAATCTTGGTAGGTCATATGGGGAGGCTCTGCGTACTTGTTGGAAGTATTATCTTTAGAAAGAGGAATTTCCAGTAAATGCTGCCTCTGTTGTGCTATCTAAGAGCTATGGCATCCAGAACGTCGACCTACCAGCTCCACCTTGGTCAATAAATTCAGGTAAAGATGTGCAGGAAAAAGCGATTTTATTTGAGTCTATGGTATGAGGTTCTATGCTAAGATATGAACCTCTCCTCCCTAGAGGCCTCTCTGTTGGTCAAGAATGTGTTTTCAGCTGTTGCTCCAGTAGCGATGATAGATTTGCCCTGCTCCCTTCGCAAGTCCCTGCCCTGTCCCTCAAGTGATTCAAAGTGTATTTACAAGGTAGCTGACTAGGGTAGGCAGGGGCAAGTCAGAGGCATGGATCAGAGCAAAGTGAAGTGACCCCTACAGGGAACAAACCTATGACCTTGGCCTTCTAAACACTATATCCTTACAGACTCAGCTAAGAGAGCTCCCTGAAACCTGGCCCTTCGTCCACCTCCATATGCCACATTGAAATGCTCAAAATGTGCCTGTCTGTAGCAGGAAGAACAGTAACCCAAAGCTCATGTTGTCTTCTTTTACTTTGAAGACTTATTTGGGGACGCCTCTTCTTGCGACTCTGAGTCAGAACCAGTCAAATACAGACTTTCTGTCCTCATTCATGTGTACAGCATGGGTTCCTGAAATGTCTGCTCTTGAAGGATATTAGTGGAATTATTTTATTTTATTTATTTTTTATGTTATACAGGGCCTCACTATGCAATTTGGAGTTGTAGTGGTCCTTCTGTCTCAGCTTCCCTAGTGCTGGGATTATAAGTGTGCACCATCACACGTTATTCCTGGGTATGAGCATGGTATGAGGTGCCAGGGATCAAACTTAGGACCTTAAACTTGATAGACAGATGCTTATACTGCTGAGATATCTCCCCAATCCATGGGAAAGTATTTTCTAGTGGATTAATTGGTGAGATAAGTGAAATTTTTGTATATATCCTAACTTTATGATCCTCAAATCCTCAGATGCCTCATCACTTGTTTTACAGATATGAGATACTTACGCTAAAGTAGCTCTGGCCACTGGAAATGTAAAACAAGTCCCCAAAAGTAAGGCACATGCACATTTGAAAATCTTCTAGTAATTACATTGAATTGCTTAAAAAGGAATGGATAAAGTTCATTTATCATTATTTTTTACTTATCCTAATATATAGCTAAAACATGATTTCATACAAATGCTATCTAAACATCAACAGTGAGCTCTTTTGTTGTTTTGTTTAAGTTTTTGTACCAACCCTAGAAGTCCATATCAATTCAGACTAATTAAATTTCGTATATCCACTTGTAGCTAGTAGCTATGGTAGTATTAAACAACACAGCTGTACAGACTTTTACTTTCTGTGAGTACAATCATTATTTAGCACCTGAATAACTGTTAATGAAGACTCCTTACTTTCATTAGCTCATTAAGAATATAACACTGATAAGTACTAATATAAACTCTTAGGTAGTTGACATAAGATTTAGAAGAAGGGATTCTAGGTTCCATGTTTTTTCTTGTACCACCTATGTTGCCGCTGCTGTAGGAATCCCTAAAAGAAAGTATCTGAAGAGAGTTTAGTGAGATGAGTCTTGATTCAAATTAACTGAAATTTTGCAGTTAATTCTGGCCAAATAGATCATGTGAACACAGACACACTGTAAGTATCATTACTGTGTAAGACTGGCCTACATGTCAGTGATGTGCATGTTCAATTTGAGAATTCAGGCCTGACTCTTTTCTTAGCACTGAGGATGCTAAGAAAATCTAGGCCTGTGAGAAATACATTTCTTCTATGCCTTTTAAACATACCTCCTACTTTCCATTATTTTTCTTATTGTAGAGCCCCAGAAAATACCTCTAAACCTCTTCCTCCTGCTTCCAGAAAACTTTGAATTCATATTCATTCTTTTCTTTCTGATTTCGAACTGTAGCAATATTTGATGAAATTTTTGAGTTTTATTTCCTCCTACCTATGACTTCAACTCCTTCCCCAGATTTACTCAGATAGATATAATTCTGTTTTGCAACATTAACCTTTGCCCAGTCTTCCTAGAATACACTGACCATTTCCTGTGAACTCTGGTGCTGCGATTTTCATCTTGAAATCTAGAACATCTTCGGAAAAGACAACTAGTTTCTCTCCTAAGTCGTGTTGGAACCAGCCCATTCCCACACTGTACTGAGCATGGAAAAAATTTCAGAGTAGCACAGAGTATATGACTGCAGCCTAATTTTAGATGAGATGGTTTTAGAAGATCATGTCTCTTTCCTGTTGATCCCAACTTTTGCCCCACTGGATTTTCTCCTCGGTGAGGGATGCAGATAGGCAAAAAGGATTTGTAGCAATGAAAACAAAGATCTTTCTAAAGCATACATGTGATTCTTCTACTATCCTGACGTACATACTGTCAAGACTGATGAATATGCTCTGTAATACAAAGTCTAAATCCTCCAATCATTCAACAAAGCCCTGACATTGAGGCCTCTGTGCTAGCTCTGTTGGCTCATCTCCTATCATGCCTCATACTTGAAACTCTCTTCTTTTTTAATTTTTCAAAGTGAGTACTGAGGGCTAGCCAAATAGCTCAGTGGATTGAAGCACCTGCAAACAGGCACAGGGGCCAGCAGGAGTTTGACTCCGAGAGGCCTGTCATGCTTGCTCTGCCCCCAGGGTGTGCTGAGATGGCAATTGAGACTGGACATGGTGGAGCATGCTAGTAGTGAGACCCTGAACACCCTGTAGACGCTTCCCTAAAATGCAAGAGAGAGAGAGAGAAGGAGAGAGAGACAGAGAGAGAGAGAATATACTATTAAAACAAAAATTATAAATGATACAGAATTTCATTGAACAAAATAACATGAATTCCATAGTATTTGTTCTAAAGCATAGTGTTGATTTCAAGTTAGTTTTTCATATTACCAGATATATGGATACAAAATTGGAAGAAGAAAGAAAAAAGAGTAAGTGATATAAAATATTAAGAAGAGAGAAAAAGGAAAAATAAATGAAAAAAGTAGACCAAACAAATTTGGCATTAACTGCTCCTTTCTATAAAACAGTAGAAATCCACAGTATAGTTGTACAAACTATCCTGCTTAGATACATAGATATCTTTCTTTCCTCCACTCCTCCTCTTGTCCTTCTCCTAAACTCAGGAATTTCTTTTCAACAGGATCATAACACTTTCCAAGTATCTATTGTACCCTTCTGATTGTATTTTCTCTTTCAGGTTCTAACACTAAGGAGACAATATGATGTTTGCTCATGTGGGTCTGATTTAGTTCATTTAGAGTATGATCTAGTTGCACCTATTTCTGCATAAAAACTTCAAATTTGTGATGGCACACACCTGTAATCCCAGCACTTGGGAGGCTAAGGCAGGAGGATCGGTGCAAGTTCGAGACCAGCCTGGGCTACAAAAGTGAGGTCAAGGCCAGCCTGAATCACACAGTGAGACCCTGTCTCACAAAACAAAACAAAAACCCTCAAATTTATCATTTTTGTATACCCAAATAATACTCCACTATGTAAAACAGCCACATATTCTTTGTCCATTCCTTCCTTGGTGGATATTTGGTTTCCTTCCAAGATATGACAAATTGTGCCGTTTTAAACATGGGTGCACTTGTATCACTGTGGTATGATGTTGCCAATTCTTCTGGAAAAACATATAGGAGAGGAACAGTTGGATTAAAATGGGTTTCTAATCATAGTTTTGTAAGGAATCACAACACTTGATTTCGACTGTGGTTGCACCAGTCTCCAACAAACAGCAGACAAGTATTCCTTTTTCCGCACAGCCCATGCAGCATTTGCTATTGGCTGACTTGTTGCTCACAGACATTCTTTCTAGGGTATGATTTTACTTTGCATTTCTTGAATGAAACATGATGTTAAACATTTATTCATATATTTACTTGGCATTTGGATTCCTTCCTATGAGATGTGTATATTCATTGCAGATGCAGAGGTCCATTTTTGAATAGGGTTTTTAAATTTGGAGGTCCTAATTTTTAAAAAGTTCTTTATGTGTTCTATCTAAAGTAAAGTTTGATATAATTTTTTCCCAATTTTTGCACTTTGCTTTGTAGTACAGAAACGTTTCAAAAAGATGACATTCAAGATGTTGATTGTTTGGAGCATTTTCCATGCAGTTTGGCTTTTTTCATGAACACTCTACCTATCCCTATGTCTTTCAGATATCTACCTATATTTTCCTCCAGAAGATTTAGTGTTTCTGTCTTAATGTTTAAATCTTTGATCTATTTTGACTGTAGTTTTTTGTTTTTTTTTTTTCATGATGTTTGGCATTGGTGCAGCTAAAGCCTTTGATATGTGGAATGCCAGTTTTTCCAGCTCCATTTATTAAAGAGGCTACCTTTCTTCTAATCAAAATGTATGGTTCCCTTATTAAAAATAAGAGAGATGAGTGCATTTACAGTTATGTGTGCATCTTCTAGTCTGTTCCACTGATCCTCATGTCCATCTCTATGCTAGTACCATGATTTTATCACAGTAGCTTTATAGTATAATTTCAGGTCAGGGATTATGATGTCTCCTGGCTTTCTTTTGTTTCCCAAGATTGTTTTTGCTATTCTGTGTCCCCTCTGGTTTTGGATGAATTTTAGGAATATTTTCTGTAGTTCTGTGAAATATGCTAATGATATTTACATTACAATTGCTTTGAATCTTTATAGCAATTTTGGAAGCATGGCCATTTTCACAATGTTTGTCCTTCTTATCCAGAGGCAAAGTATATCTTTCCATTTTCTGAAATCTTCTTGAATTTTCTCAGAGTTCTATAATTTTTACTGTATAAATATTTTACTTCTTTTGTGAAACTGGTTCCTAAGTATCTCATGCTTTTTGGATGTTGTAGTTGTAGGCATGGTTTCCCTAATCTCTCTCTCTCTCATTGTTTGTGTACAAAAATGCCGCTGATTAGAAAAGAGAGGAAACATAGCGGGAGCAAAAACATGCACTTATATACACAGGATGAATCAGATATTGGTCCTTAGAACCTTCAAAAGATTTTTCACATTGATGATAGCAACGTGCAACACTAAAACTATGCTTAGAATACCTGTCATTCTGGTCTTTTAGATGGGTACTACTTCTGATGGAAACTCAGTTACTGCTATAATCCCTTTCAAGAAAATGGTTGCTTAATAAAAAAGCAAGAAAGCGTATTAATTGAGAATAAGAGGCTAGGCAAAATGCCATAGGCTTGACAGGAACAATTTTGTACATCCTTGGATTTCTAAATCTCTGTATAAAAATGTGCAACTGATTTTATCACATTCTATAGAGATTTATTAGAATATCAATGGTTGACAGAAAATACCAAGTTCAAACTAAGGTTAAGATGTTTGATATTCAGAAAGACAGTGATGTTAAGTTTAATTACCTATGTTATAGAGTAATGGTATCACGAAGTTTCTCCAAAAACTGGAGAAAAAGAAGGGCTATGAGGATGGTCAACATTTTGTCCCTAGTCCTTCAAGGTCAGTTAAAGACTCAGGACATAAGAGAACCTGTGATGTAACATCCTATAACTCAGTGGTGTCCCACATTTTCTGGTCAAGGAGATTATGGCACCTCTGAGGAAAGGGATAAATGAAGTACAGTGTGTCTAAGGAGAGTCACCTAGAGAAAATCATTCTCCCAGGCTATCACAGAAAGCAAATTGGTCAAGCAATGGCTATAACTTATCCCGAAGGCTGACACTGACAACGGTTCTACAAAGCACTGTACATGGTTCTAAATTTAATCCTGAGGGAATTTGACCTTGAAAGATACAAAAGATGACTGTTTTGTAATACAGGTTTTGGTTTAATTATGTGGCATAAAATGCAGAGCTATATTATTATGGTGAACTATAAGAGGCTTAAATCAACAGCCTCCAGCATTGCCAGTTTCACTGGTAACCCAGTGCAAATAAGGAAACTTTGGACTATGTATACAGCTACTTCTTCTCAGCTCAAAGAGAAGAAATTTTTTCATTTTCTTTCCTTACCAATATCAATTAGAAATTTTATATATGTCCACACACTGTGCTCTGTATAATTACTATGAGGACAATATTCAACGTGTCAATTATTGTGAATGTGCTACTAACATGTTTCGAAACTATCTTATTGTTATTTCTTTTTTTTTTTTCGTCTTTTTGAGACAGGGTCTCAGTATGCAGTTCAGGCTGGCCTTGAGCTCACTTTTGTAGCCCAGGCTGGTCTCGAACTCACACCGATCCTCCTGCCTCAGCCTCCCGAGTGCTGGAATTACAGGCGTGCGCCACCACGCCCGGCTAGTTATTTCTTATTAAAAGTAATTAAAAAGAATAAAAAAGTAAAATATTATTTAATCCTCCCCCAAATAAACAAAGTCTAAACACCTAAAAAATAAGATAAAACAAAAGAAAACAAAATGCTCCTGAGTTTTGAGTGCTGGCTTTGTATTATGCTACACTACTTAATTTTGTTATTAAATCTCCTATTGCCTCAGTGGAGTTTTTGAGATCTTCTATGTATAGTATCATGTCATCTTCAAACAATGATAGTTTCACTTCTTGTCCTATCTGTATTCCTGTTATTTCTCTGTTGTCTAATTGCTCTGGCTAATGTTTCCAGAACTATAATGAATTGGAATGGAGACAGTGCATATTCTTGTCTTATTCTTGATTTTAAAGTGAATGCCTTTAGTTTTTGTCCTTTAGTTTTTATTATTATGTTTGCTGTTGTTTCCTCATCAGGTTGAGAGATGACTATGAAGATGACTATGCATAAATAAGTATTTCATTATTGATGAACGAAGAAAGAACAGACATTTATCCATTTATCTGCAAGAGTAATGCCCTACTTTAAAGAGTTTCTGTTAACTAGTCTACCTTCTTTATTTCATTTAGGAGATATTTAGAATTTAAGCACAATAAATGTTCTGGAATTGTTTATTGTCCTGGAAAGTAAAAGGAACTACCACAATGTCGAAGGAGAAAATCAAGTCACTAATAGATACGATCTATTCTGGGCTTAAGCATCATCTTTCAGAGGGCTTGTGAGTTAGCTCAGTGGACAAAGACCCTGCTTTTAGAAGCACAGGGATTAGGGTTTGATCCTCAGTCCCGCATGCCATGCCAGCCCTGACCACAGGACATATTGAACTGGCCAGAATCTGACATGGTGGTGCATGCCTGTAATCCTCATCCTGGGGAGGCTAAAAACAGGAGGATCACTACAAGTTTGAGCTGTATAGTTAGATCCTGTACCGAATGCATAAAAATGAAGAAAAAAAAAAAAACACTCTCAGAAATTCTTTTAGGTTTCTTATCTTAGTTCATCAGGGAAGGAGTGAAAAGGGCAGGGTTAAGGAAAAACATCTTTTTCAAAAGTAAGTTTCCACTTAAGTATCCCCCTTTTTTTTTTCCAATTCTTTTATTGTTTAAATTTAACAATGGTTAAGTATTCCTTATACTATATCCTATGGAAGCTACATGGACAAAACACAATAAAGTGAGAACTCAAACTTTTGCCCTATTACAACCAATAAGGGATCCACAGATCTTTGCTTAATATAACTACAACTCCAAGTTGACTAAAAAAAAATCTTATTGGGTATAAAATTATTGAAGTAGTTTACTTAGACATATAGATTCTGAAAAGGGTTTCCTTTATAATCTCTGTATTTTGTAAAAGACTTGTGTTGTACACATTTGAGGAACTTAGCAATAGAAATTAAATTAAGAGTGGAATCTTCACTTGCAATAATATCTGAACATCTTTTACTAATCTGTGTAAATAAGCAACTACACTCAAAAGAAAAAGATATTTAAAAATATGATAGAAAGATAATGGAGAATGGCCAGGAAGATAGCTCAGTAAAATAAGCACTTGCCTTGGAAGGGCAAGGTCCTGAGTTCAATCATGGGTATGGCAAAAAAATAAATAAATATAAATAAATAAATAAATAAATAAATAAATAAAATATACATAAATGAGAGTGCTAAATAATGCTCCAGTTATATTTGCATTGAAAGAGTGAGTACATGGGAAAAGGAAATTGCATAGGTGAATTTCAAGGTTTCATAGATTTTAGACTGAGGTAGATTCTAGTCTGTACCACTTAGAATGGCGAAGAGTATAGGAAACTCTCAAAAGATGGAGACAAAGTGCAAGAGGGTATCCCGCTGCCCATATCTTGTGACTGACCTTTAACCTATACTCTTGTGGGAAAGACACTAAAACATCCATCAAAGCGAAAAGAGCTCAGCCTTTATACTTCACTAATAGCATTAAAAAGATGAGAAAAATTATGAACATCTTTACAAGCTAATATCACAACTTAGAAAAAAATGTTCTCTAAAAGATACAAATATAGTTCGACTCAAACAGCACAATCAAGTTATACTTGAAGAATTGAATTCAGAATTAAAACCTTCCCAAAATACAGCTCCTGGCTCAGATACTTCACTGGGGAATTTTCTAGCAAACATCAAAAGAAAATATGCCAATTCTCTACAAAAAGAAAAACAATTGGAAGAAAAAGTTCTCATTTTATGAGGCCAGAATTGCCCTCATGCCAAAACCAGACACCATAAGAAAATAAAACTTCAACTTGATATTCCTTAAGAACATAGATGGAAAAAAAATTACAAAATGATAGCAAATCAAATTTAGTGAAATGTTAAAATACATCATGATCAAATTGCATTGGTCCCAGAACTGTAATATTGTCAAACATTTGAAAAACAGACAATCAATATCTTTTATAATACAGACAAACTGAAGCAATAAAGCCTTAAGATCTTCTCATTTGATGCAGAAATATTTCTTGACAAAAATCTCTTTATATAATTAAAATATATGTATTGAAAACACTAAGGAGTCTACAGCCATACCCCACTGAACACTCATCTGAAAACACTAAGGAAATTCAGAATTAGGTTTGTTTGTTTGTTTGTTTTCCAGGACTGGGGTTTGAACTGATGACCTTGCACTTGCCAGGCAGGCAAGCACTTGTGCCATGGAGCTATCTTCCCAGCCCCTCAGAATTAAAGTCTGAGACTTCCTTAGCCCAATAAAAGGCATTTGTGAAGAACCTCATAGCTAATATCATATATAATGGTGAAATCCTGGATATTATTTGTCTATGATTACAAACAAAGTAAACATATTAAGTCTTATTACTATAATTCAACATCTATTGAATGTCTTCATTGTGTGGTGAGACAAGAAAAAAGAAATAAAGGGCATAAGTATTAAAAAGGAGTAAATAAAACTATTTGTATTTGAAGATAAGATGATTTCTGGTGAGTTACTTGGGTTCAGATGTTCCACAGGAGAGGGCATTTACTGGTAGACATCTTGTGGAAGGGACAACTGAATTTAGAACTCAGAACAACTGAAGGCCAACTCCGTATGGTACCTCAGTGTCAGGGTGAGACTCAACCGTTTTCAAATTGAAGGAGGTCAAGGGACTAAGTTCAAATCATCAGGGACCTGAGTTCAAGCTGGCAGGAGACACATGAAGTGGTATAGGCTGGTCATGTTCCAGAATCTCAACCAGAAACCAGCCTCAACTTCAGTGGAACTGAAGTTCCACTTGTCCCCTTTGTCAAAGATAAGATGGTTGAGTGTGTTTTGTAGTTATTCTGTTATATATTCTAATCTATTTTAATAATCCTTGGAGATTTTTGCCATTATAGGAGCTTTTATTTTATCATAATAACTGTATTACAATTTTAAGTCAAATACTATTATGCCCCCTGTCTGGCTTTTGTTTCCCAGAATTGTTTTTATTATTTTAGGCCTCTTCTTATTCCAAGTGAATTTTAGGATTGTTTTCTCTAATTCTGCTAGTACTGCTATTGAAATTGTCATTGGAATTGCCTTATGTCTGTTAACAATTTTGGAATCATGATCATTTTTTATAATATTTCTTCTTTCTAAGGACAAATTTTGTGTAGTTATTCTGTGTTTCTAGTTGATCTATTTTTAATTGTATCCAATTATAATTACCTTGGTATTTAATTTTTCCTATCAGTTAGCATTTGTTTTATATAATTTGCTGTACTAGTAGTTATTGGCATGAGGGCAATTCTGGCCTCATAAAATGAGAACTTTTTCTTCCAATTGTTTTTCTTTTTGTAGAGAATTGGCATATTTTCTTTTGATGTTTGCTAGAGAATTCCCCAGTGAAGTATCTGAGCCAGGAGCTGTATTTTGGGAAGGTTTTAATTCTGAATTCAATTCTTCAAGTATAACTTGATTGTGCTGTTTGAGTCGAACTATATTTGTATATTTCTGGGATTGTCCACTACCTTCCTATAAAGCTCTAGCTGGATTCCCGGGATTAATCAATTGAAATCTGAAGTCTGTCTACCCGTGTTGTCTACCAGTGGCGAAGTGGACATTTTTTTCTTTTTTTCACTTTCTTTTCTTGCTTTATTCTTCTATTTTTCTTGATTATTTGTTATTGTTTTATGTGTCTGTAAAAATAGTGACTGAAACTTTGTAAAAAAAAAAATCCAAGAGGCAGAGATAACAATCATAAATATATATGACCCAAATACTAGTACACCAAATTATATAAAACAAATGCTGATAGGAAAAATTAAATACTAATGTAATTATAATTGGATACAATTAAAAATAGATCAACTAGAAACATAGAATAACTAGACAAAATTTGTCCTTAGCAAGAAGAAATATTATAAAAAATGATCATGCTTCCAAAATTGTTAATAGATATAAGGCAATTCCAATGACAATTTCAATAGCAGTATTAGCAGAATTAGAGAAAACAATCCTAAAATTCACTTGGAATAAGAAGAGGCCTAAAATAATAAAAACAATTCTGGGAAACAAAAGCCAGACAGGGGGCATAACAGTATTTGACTTAAAATTGTAATACAGTTATTATGATAAAATAAAAGCTCCTATAATGGCAAAAATCTCCAAGGATTATTAAAATAGATTAGAATATATAACAGAATAACTACAAAACACACTCAACCATCTTATCTTTGACAAAGGGGACAAACATCTTCATTAGAGAATAGATAGTCTCTTTAAAAATTTGCTGGTAAAACTGGCTTTCCATATTTGAAAGTTTAAAAATTAGATCCATATCTTTCACCATGCACCAAACTAAAATTGAAATAAATCAAAGAATACATTAAAACTGAAACATTGAATCTTCTGGAAGGTAGAAGAACCCTTAAAGGCGATGGTGTAGGCAAAGACTATTAATAGATCTCTGAACACACAGCAAATGTCACAACGAATTCACATCTGGGATCTCAGTTTCTTAAAAACCTCTAGCATAGCAAGAGAAACCACCAACAAGGGGAAGAGGGAACCTGCAATGAGGGAAAGCTTTGTTCAGCTGTTTCCGAGGCAAAGGACCATTATCTAGAATACAAAATGTGCTTTAAAATATATCTCCAAAATTTAAAGACTCAATAAAAAACTGCATCTGAAATGAATATATACTTCTCAGATGAAGAAGTACAAACCACAAATAAAGATATGATAAAATATCAATATCATTGGTCATTTCAGAGGTGCAAATTCAAACAGTGCCAATTCCATGATGGTCCTGGAAGAATGGCAATTTTTAACCAATAGCAAATTCTACTTGGGCTGAGAGGAGAATAGAACACTTCTCTACTTCTGGTGGCAGTGTAGAATAGTGCAACTATGGTGGAAATCAGTCTGAAGATTCCTCTCAAAACCACCTAGAATTAGAGATCTCATTTGACCTATCTGTTTATTTTCTTGGTTTTTCCCAAAGTAAATGCATCATACCTCAGTGACAGATTCATACCCCTGTTTACAGTGACACAATTTATAATAGCTAAATCTTGGAAGTACCCATCGACCAATGAATGGATAAACAAGAGGTGGTCTTTTTATGCAATGCAGTACTACTCAGCCATAAAGATGGATAAGATGGATGAACATTGAGACCATACTCTTAAGTGAAACAAATCAGACACACATGTGTAAGTATTGCATGATTTCTCTAATACGAGAAATAAAGATACAAGTAAGAAGCCAGAGGTATAACTGATGTTGGGAAATGGGAAGAAGTGTCCAGATCACAAGGAGGCACAAGGAAAGGGCAGAGGGACAAGAAAAAAAGAATTGAAGTTAAAAATGAAAATAAAGCATTTGTAGATAAAGAGAAGAATTGAAGGGATGGGGGAAAGATAGGGAAAAAAGTGGGATCAAGATAAACTGTGTATAAATACAAATTTCTTATGGTGATTAAAGTCACTATGTATGTCTAAAATACACCAATAAAATAAAATTTAAAAATAACAAATAACAAAAACAGAAAGAAATACACACACCTACGTTTTTGCAATGGCTTTATCCATAGTTGTCACAAAAGGAAAATATTTCAAATACGCATTAACACTAGAAAATCTTCCAGTACATTCATACAAACTGATGTGACTCAGTTATAAAATAGAGTTAGAAAATACCCATGCATACTATACCATAAGTAAATCTCGAGTGTGTGTAACAACTGGAAAAGAATTTATTCTATATAATTAGATTTATATGACATTCTGTAAAAGGCAAAGTTTAAGAACAACACATAGATCAGTGGCTGTTTGTGGTTTGCTAGTTTTGGGAGAGTTTGATGACAAAAGGGCAGGAGGGATTTTAGGCTGAAGGAAAACCTTCTATAGCATGCTGGTCACTACTGGACTGTCTGTGTGTCAGATCTCACTACACCAAAAGATGGATTTTACTTTACAGAAATTATTTTTCAATGAACATAAGTTTTTCATGTTGAAGAATTAATCTGAGCTAGTGAAAAAGAGAAAACAATCTTTGAAATAAGGTAAGACTTTTTTGTTTTTTCTATTAGACTGAAGAAGACACAGATATAACCTCGTTCTTCCTATTTGACCTCACCTCTTGATAGAAACCAGAAATGGTGAAATTGATATCTACTTGAGAGAAAAGAAAACATGAGGTTATTTTAAGTGTAGAGAATGAAGTGTAAGTTTCAAATAATAAATTAAGAATGCATTGTGATAACTGAATTATGGGTTATGACAAGGAAAATGAACAAAAGATACTTGAGAAATGTATGTAAATTTTCTCTTTTTGAGTATAAAGTGAAGTTTACCTCTAAGAACAGGTTACCATGAACCATAACTTATGAATTAAAATTCACACGAATTACTATTCTAATTTTTATTTGATTTTAAGTCAACATCTTTTGATAAAAAATTGCTGCATCTAGATTTCATAAGAATGTTTCTTTTTGAATAATGTACATTAGTCTACATGTAACTGCATTTTATTTTCACTATCAAAACTGTTGATTTAAGCCTTTCAGGGCTCAGCATCCTAACGTAGCATTACTTTTTATGCCTTGAGATTATTATGCCTTTGTATCCTGCTATTCTATGGAATTTGCATCTTAATTCTCGTAGCTTCTTGGTGGAGTTCTTTTGGTCTCTCAAGTACACTATCATGTCACCTGCAAATAATGATTGCTTAACTTCTTCTTTACCTATTCTTTTTTTTGTCTTTTTGAGACAGGGTCTCGCTATGTGGTTGAGGCTGGCCTTAAGCTCACTTTTGTAGCCCAGGCTGGTCTCGAACTCGCACCAATCCTCCTGCCTCAGCCTCCCCGAGTGCTAGGATTACAAGCGTGAGCCACCACGCCCAGCTACCTATTCTTATTACTTTTATACCTCTCTTGTCTAATAGATGTGGCTAATGATTCCAGAACTATACTGAACGAGAGTGGTGATAGGGGGCATCTTTGTCTTGTACCAGATATGAGAGTGAAAGACTTCAGGTTTTCCCTATTCAGAATTATGGCAACTGTTGGATTGTCATAGATGGCTTTTATCTAATTGACATTATGCCATGTATATCAATTTTCTGTAGAACTCAGAGCATGAATGACTGACTTTGTTAAAGGCCTTTTCTGCATCAGTTGAGATGAACATGTGGATTTTGGATTTGGCTCTACTGATATAGTGTATTATGTTTACAGAATGGTGTATATTGAATAATTCTTTCATTGTTGGGATTAATCCTACTTGGGCATGATGAGTAATCTTAAAGATTTATTGTATTCTCTTTACTAGGATTTTATTAAGGATTTTTGCATCTATGCTCATGAGAGAGATTGTAGTTCTTTTTTTTAGTTGCATCTTTCTTTGTTTTTATAATACACTTGCCTCCTGGAATATTTTGTGAGGATTGTTTCTTTTTCAATTTCATTGAAGTTTTGCAGGGATTATATCTACTGTAAATTTCTTGTAGAATTTAGTTGTGAACCCATCAGGGCCTGCGCTTTTCTTTGTTGGTAGGTTTTTCATTACATTTTGATTTCATTGGTTGGTATTGGGTTATTCAGAGATCTTGTAACTTCTTGATTCAGTTTTGGCAAACTTTACCTTTCTAGGAATCTGTCCATTTCATCTGTGACTGAATTCTATGAGAGTAAATATCTGCAAAGTGGCTATTAATGATCTTCTTGATCCCCACTGGGTCTTTGGTAACTTTATCATTTTCACTCTTTATTGCTTGAATTTGAGGCTTTTCTTTCCTTTTTTTGATGAGGTTAGATAGGGGCTTATTAATTTTGTTTAATCTTTAAAGAACCAGCTCTTATTTCATTAATTCTTTCTATTGTTTTGTTTTTCTCAGTTGAATTAATTTCTGTTCTAATCTCTTTAATCCCCCCCCCCCGTCTTTGGGCTTTGGTTTTTGTTTGCTCTTCCTTTTCTAGATGATCTAGGTGCAGTGTTAAGGTATTTATTTGTTCCCTGTCTGTTTTCTTAATGTGTGAGTTCAAAGCTATAATTTTCCCTCTAAGAACTATTCATTGCATCCCATAAATTCTGGTAGGTTGTATTTCAATATCCATTACAATGTAGAGATTGTTTAATTTCTTGTTTAATTTCCTCTCTAACCCGTTGATTGTTGAGGAGGGGGTTGATTAATTTCTATGTATTTCAGGGGTTTTGGGTAATTTATTTGCATTCTAATGCAATGTGGTCAAATAATATGCCTGCAATAATTTCTGTTTTCTTGCATACACTTATGCAAGATCTGTGAACTAGTATGCGGTCTATTTCAGAAAATGTCCCACGTGAAGATGAAAAAAGTGTGTATTCAGAAATGGTTGGTTGGAACACTCTGCATATGTCCACTATGTCCTGTTGTTCCAAGTTGTGGTTCAGTTCTGCTAATTCTTTTTTTTTGCTTCGCCTGTCTTTTTGGGATAAAAGATTGTTAAGGGCTCCTGTTAAGATTGTGGTATTGGATATTAGATTTTTTTCATGTCCATTAGGATTTGTATTTTATAGCTCAGTGCTCCCATTTCGAGTGTGCATACATAATATCAGTGTCATCTGATCATTTGAGATTTTCCCATGACCAGCATGCAGTGGCCGGCTTTATTTTGTTTGATCAATCTTGGTTTGAAGTTCAGACTATCTGCAAACAGTTTAGCTATTGCTGCTTTTTTTCTGAGGTGCTGGGGCATATAAAGTTGTCTTCCATCCTTTGGTCTTCAAACTATGAATTTCTTTTTTTATAAGTTAGGTCTGTTACTGTACACAGCATATTGTTGGATTTCATTTCCTAATACACTTTGCCATTCTATTTCTTTTTATTGGAGAAAGAAGTCCATTTACATTGATGGTTATAATTGATGTTACTGACTTATGTTTGACATGTTTGTTACCTACTGTTGTATTCCTGTTTTTTTCCCGTATTATTTGGTTACCCTGTTTGGTCAGTTCTTTCTTTTCTCATTCACGGAGTTTTGGTCATTTTTGTCCCTCTCTAAAATATCTTCTAGTTGTCTGTATAGACTTGGCTTTGTCATTGCAAATTTCTTTAGTTGTTTTTTGTCATGGAAGTATTTCACTTCTCAATCAAACTTGAAAGACAGTTTTTCAGGGTATAGCAGTCTGGGCTGGAATTTGTTTTCGTGGAGGACTTGAAACACTGCTTCATGCTCTTCTTGACTTCATGTCTTATCAAGAGAAATCTGCCATTATTCTGGTGTTTTTCTTTTTTTCTTTAGATGTGATCTGTTTCTTTTCTCTAGTCACTTTTAGTATATTATTCTTCTGTTGGATATCTAGGATCTTGACTATTATACACCTGGGTATATTTTATTTGGGGTGATGCTATTTGGAGTTCTGTGTGCCTCAGTTACTAGAATGTCAGGTTGTCTTCTCATATTTGGGAAGTGTCTTAGTTACTCTTCTCTCATTGCTGGGACAAATACTGGACACTCAAAATGAAGGAAGGAAAGTTTTATTAGCTTGCAATTACTGGAAGTTTCAGTTCATATTCGGCTGGCCCAAGGCTGAGTGGATCAGGGCAGAGAGCATCCAGTTCATGACGGTGGAACAGCAATAATATGGGAACAGAGGCAACCGACCAACTAGCAGAGCAGAGAACAACAGCACTAGTCTGTCTCTGTCTCTCTTTATATTACATTCAGGCTCTTCGCCTCAGCCCATCCACCTTAGGCTGCACCCATAATCCCAGAAGTACTTAAAACACATAATCCCAGGAATCATGGATCAAGTCTCAAACTCTAGATCAGTACTGAAACACGTAATCCCAGTGACTCATGAGTCAAGTCTCAATCTATAGAAGTCCCCACCCAATGACTGCATGAGGCTTTGGGGGAACAGCTAGACATAAACTATAACAGGAAGTTTTCTGCTACTACTTCTGCTTATATTCTTTTTATATCTTTTGTATTGACTCCTTCTTTCTCATTGATGCCTATTAATTTCATGTTCTTCATGTTTACATCATTGTTGCCTTATTTTTTCCTGAATTCTGGTTGTTTTTAAGAGATCTTTTCTTAACTTTTCACTGGCTGTGACTGTGTCTTCAAGATCTGAAACTCTATCTTCACTTTCATTCATATGGTGTTGCCTGCTTGTTTTTAAAAAATTTTTAAATTTATTAATGAGGAAAAAAAGACAAAATAGCAATGAAATAGTTTCAAAACAAGTTAACGCAATGATTTTAATCAAGATTATGCATACTGTTGTCTTTACTATAGTTACTCAGAGGAAAAGGTGCCGACCTGGTATCTTGTCTAAACAATATTACTACAGACTTTTATTCTCAATGAACTAAGACAAAGTAGCTATATATCTGTCATACATATATATATATATATATATATATATATATATATATATATATGCTTCTGTATATATATATTTTTAAAGTTTCTAATACTAATAGAAAATAACATTCCATGTCTTATAAGTAGACTGTAAGTCAGAGATACAATATGAATCATGAAGCAAAAAGTATAATTAAATAATATTCAGAAATTAATTAAATATTAATTAAATTAAATATTTCAAAAGTAATATTCCAATATTCAAGTCAAATCTTGATTCCAACTTAGAGACCAGAATGTCGTGTATCATATGTATGAATCTGAAATGAATTCAGAGTACTGGCAAAGTATTTGAATAGGTGAAAATATACCAAGATATGAACTATAAGAAAAAGTTTCCATAGTAGTAAAAAATTATTAAGTATAAAACGTAACACAAACATTGGATTGGTGCTGCCAGGTTTTGATGGAGATTTTATTGTGCTGTATATCACTTTGAAACTCCTTCATATCTATTTCTTTCCTATATTGGTCATTGAAGGATTCCATCATTTTTCTATTCTCTAATTTTTATCAATGTCTTCTTTAAAAGCATTTATTAATTCTTTAAGTATTGACATTTTCTTTTTTTACTTCAGGGATTATTTCTAATCTGATTTCCTCTATACTTTTCTGTAGTCTTTCTTACTTTCTTTCTTTGTTTTACTTCAGATGCTGTTAATTCATACATTTCTTTTTTTTTACTTCAGAGGTTATTTCTAATATGACTTCATGTATATGTTTCTGCTTGTTTCTTTACTTCATATGCAATTAATTCTGAGATTTCATCTGTGTGATTCCCTGTTTCTTCTATGTTAGTGTCTCCTGTATTTATTGTGGTTAGGCTTAGGGCCTGAGATTACATCTTGCTCCTTCTCTTTGTCATTTTTTTTAAGAAAAGATATTTATTATTTACAACACTGAAATAGTTCTGTAAGAACAATATACACCATGTTTATTTAAAAGGATCAACTCCTTTCACATATAATAACTATATAAAACAATACTGTCAACACAAAACAGTGGTCACATTACATATCTGCAGGCTTAAGTAATGCAAATAATATATAATATTTTTAATCTTATGGCTAGATATTTTCACTGACACACAGCTTTAGCACTTTTATACCTGGAACAGAACAAAAACCATTTTGTTCATGCTTTTTAGGGTTGAGCTGATGATATTTTAAAACTTATTGCTTTTAATTCCTTTTTAGTTTATTGCCTTTAGCTGCTTTTAAGACAACAGTTTTAGGCAGAAGTCCTACTGTTTAGCCACTGACGAGAAGCACCCCTCTGTTCCTTAGAATTATTCCCTAGTCTTCGGCTACTGCCCATCCTATGACCCGCTGTATCACCACTGCCATTCTCTGGTTTCTCTTGAAGAACACGGACACACACAGATCAAACTGAGACATCTCAGAATTTAGAGATGAAACTAGCGGAGCAGTTATGTCTGTGCCAAAGGCATAAAAATTACTGATAATTTTATGCATAACAAACCAAGTTCTTTACTCAAAAACTTGCATGTTTTCTTAAAGGGAAAAGCCCTACTTACAAGACGGGTTTGGTGTTAGACTTAGGCAATTGATAATATGAGACAAAAACACAAGACAATATTTATAAATTCCGAAAACAACAAATGAGTATGCATTTCCCCCCATTTTTCTTCCTTTTTTTTTTTTTTTTGATGGCAAACATTTCAATAACCAATACCAGAGAAAGTACTTTTCAAAAGTAACAGTATATTCATTTAGGGGAAAATAATTTTTTTTAAAGCATATTGTTATGATCTTCAAAAAATATAAAATCAAATTTACAAAAACTGGAAGACCAAGAATAAGGAGTCTGGTATTTTCTTCAGTGTCCAGCACTATCATGATTTCTAGCGTAAAAGCATAAAGGTCATGGATCTCAAGTATCTTCAATAACAGCTGGGATATGTGTCATTACTGTCCTTGCTTCTTTGAGAGATACCTTTCCCAGTATTTGTGATTTAGCTCCAAAAAGTCATCCAATTTTGCTATCTCTGAGGTACTGAGTTAATTTTAAAAGTTCTTTGTCTTTATCTCGATTTAGGTGTGCTTTGATAAAAGTCCATTTTGTGGGTTCATTAGAAAATTTCTTCCTATGTCATCAAACATAATGGTATTTTTCTTGCCATAAAACTCGGAAAACTTTCCCCAAATAACACCAAGAGGTTTTACATCTATCAGTCCTCTCCTTGGGGTGTGTACTGTTATCATAGCAGCACTGTCCAACATGAAGATAATCTTATAATTTGCATTTATACTCACTCCCAGTTCTTTCATTTTAGCTTCAATCCACTTCATATTTGTTGCAGACCAAATAACAATGCCATAATCTTCATATGCAGATGTTAGAAATTCATGAAGATGTGTCTGCATTAATTCTACCCCCATCTCTGCACAATACCTATGGTCAAACAATGTATAATCAACATCTAGTACCAACAACTTTTTGCCTTCTCTGGGAGGATTCAGTATTTCCACTTTGTACTCTTTGACTCTCCGAGAAATTTTCAACAGGTTTTCTTCCCTGTTTTCCACTTCAACTACTTCATCTTCAATATCAAAGTCATTAACAACATCATTATTGTCAGGGGGTGGACCGAAGACATCTTCCAAGGGCTCCTCACGAGTTCCCATCATCATGATTTTAGTATTTGGTTTCAGTTTGAGAGCTCCAAGCTTAACATCATTTTCTGCAGGTTTGCCCTTCACTTTGAGTCCCAGTAATTTCTGGCTTTCTGGCAGCACTCTGGTAAGGGTCTTGAGAAACTGTTTGAGATCCAGTACAGTATTATCCTCCGTAAGTGTGGTCCCTGAGTACTCCTGTCCACCCCATTTTACAATGATCGGAAGAGCCATTTCTGAAGCATAGGAAGTGGCAGCTTTCCTCCAGAGAAGATATCTAGAGCGTGGCGGAACCAGCTACAGCGGATGCAGCAACTGACTGCAGCGGAACCCTTTTTGTCATTTTGTATACCACTGTCCTTTGCCCTTTTGTGTAGAGCTTTGATGCAGTTACATGGTTACCTCTTACTGAAATTCATGTCTGGATCAATCCAGTTGGAACTTGTCCAGATGTGCTTGCTGGGTCTGGCTGCTGTTCTCTGCTCCTCCCTGCTGCTGGCCATGGAACTGAACCCACTGTGCTCCTCTAGCAAGATGTTCAGCTTCTGAATTAGCTAGGAAGGTCTGAACCCAGCCTCTCTGCAGGAAATTTTTCTGCTGGTTTCCACAGTAGATACCAGTTCTGTGTTCTGCAAAAGTACCTACAAGCACCTTTCACTGGTCTCTAGGCATGGAGGTATCCAGTGGGCATGAGCAGGCAGAAAAGTCCCTATTGACACGCGTGTGTTGGAGACATGATAGACAAACATGACAAGACAAATTATTTGAATGTATCTATTCTTTGTCATCAATTGTAAGTGGTAGAAAAGTTTAGAGAACAGAGTAATAACCAGTAACTAGACTGACCAGAAATTGTCATCTTGGACTTAGTGGACATTCTGTCAAGTAATAGCAGGATTTGGACAGGAAGAGGAGAGGTGCTATAAAATTCTTTAACTTATCAATCCACAACATGGGTTTATTCCATCATAAACAATAAATAATCAAACATTGCAGCATGAGTCTCTCCTTTTTAACAAACAATGATACATTGCAGCTCTACTTCCAATAGCCCAAACTAGAAACAACTCCAAATCTATCAAAAAAAAAAAAAGGCTTGGATAGAGAGATTCAACATAGCTGAATAAAGGAGGACTCACAATGGAGTTTCTCAGAGCATATCAACTAAGAGCACAGATGACAGGAAGAAAGGGAGATAGATACACCCTGGTACCAAAATTAATCTAAAAGATTTGTAGTTCAAACAAATCATGGGCATAGGATTTTATAAAATGACCAACCTTCTTGTCTGTGAGTTTTTTGTTAGTGGGATAAGGAGTAGAGCAGGAATCAACAATCCCACAAAGATCTTCCTCTCAAATAAACAAACAAAAAATAAATGAACAAATGAACAAAATACAGGAGAGAGCAGGTATGGTAAAGGCAAAGTCAATATATAAGGAATAGACCTAAAATATAAACCCCTTCATTTCTTTTGATTTCCTTCAGCCTGTCAGCAAATTTCACTGGCATATTCAGTGCTGAGTGACTACTCTCTCCATAATGGATTGTTGTTATTTTTTCTTTCTCTGTGGAATACCTTAACTGCTAACTATACTGACTGGAAACTCTAGTGACAATAAGGTTAGCGACCAGCCCCAGCACTGAGGATAGCTAGTGAAACAACACAATTCCTCCTGTCTTATAACTGGCACAAGACAGAGTCTTGGACCATCCCATAGCACCCAAGACAAGAACTTCTTTCCATGAGACTGGCAACTATTGGGCAGAGAAGCCATTAGCTCCCTCCAACTTGCTACATACTGGATCAAGAGAGGAAAAGAAGTATTCCCAGTCCTGTGAAAACACTGTACACTCCTTTTCGCAGGAAAGTTATCACTCTCTCCAACTTGAGACAACCAGCACAGGACAGGGTTTTGAGCACCAGTGTAGCATGGGACAAAGAGGACAGAACATGAGAAGAGCCAGTGGTGTGGAAGGGATCTGGGTGCACAAGGTCCTGGAGAGTCCACATGTGCACAGGACTGGAAACCACACTAGGCTGCCTCTGCCTGAGGGTGCCACACAACCAAGAGAGCAACCTGGGACAAAAAAGGGGATAGTGGGTGGGCCATCCAGAAAGCTGCTGGCTTATGACTGACTACAGCCTCTCTACATCCAGAGACCAAAGTAGGCCTCATATCTAGTCCAGCATAAATCCTGTTGCAGAATTGGTGGGATGCTGATTTGGACACTGTCAGAGAATAATGGATACCAAAGGAACTCTTTTTCTTTTAGAATATTGCTTCCATTTTATTGCCTGGTTGGTTTTTTGTTTTGTTTCATTTTATTTATTTATTTATTTATTTATTTATTTATTTATTTATCAGAACTGGGGATCAAAATCAGGACCTTGCACTTGTCAGCGAGGCACTTGTACCCCTGAGCTATCTCCCAGGCCTCTGTTTGTTTTTATTTTAACTCTTTTTTTTTTTTTTCAACTTACACATACATTGCTGGTCTATTCATCTTCTTTCTCTTTTGCCTCAACTATTTCTCTTGATCTTAGGATATCTTTATGTGAGCTAAGAAATATACCACACCCATGCTAAGAAATATATCAATACAGGAAGAAATAAATATATAATATTAAATGACAAGACAGAGAAGCAAAAACCCAACCCCAGACCGCCAGGTCCCAGGACAAGTCCAAAAGGACAATGTGGGAGATAAAAAGAGAGTCTGCCATCTGAAATTTCTGGTAAAGACAGCGATGTAAGTTCGAAAATAGGTACAGTGGACTATAGAGAAACTCAGATTAGAAATAATCCCCCAGGTGAAAAAAAAAAAAAAAAAAAGATAGTGACCATAAATATTTACTCAACAAGTGTAAAATAGACATAGATTTAAAAAGTAGAGCAGCATAAGAAAATGACAGAAACCATGAAAGACAGCACAGGAGATAAGTGGAAACAGATACAAAAATCTAAGCAGGATAAGAAAGCTCCTTCGAAATTTGGCAAATATTACCTCAGTGAAAACAGAAATTCAGACTTAGATGATAGGATTGCAGCTACAAATCATGAAGAGACAGATTTCCCTGAAAGAGTAAAGGACTATGAAAAGGGAGGAGCCTTTTCAATAACATAAAAACCTGTTGACAAAGTAATGGCAGAAAACTTCCCAAGTATTGAAAACAAGTGACATACAGATAAATGAAGCATTTAGAAATCTAATTAGCTGTGAACAAAATAAATCTACAACAGAATTCATAATACAGATTTCACAAATTCAGCACAAGAACAGAACTTAACTCTTCTTGCTGGGGTAAAATTTGCATATTTTAGACAAAGGTTCATTGTCCATGGAACACAGTCTTAATGTGGTCAACTTAATTTTATAAATAAAGTATTATTGTAACAAAGCCATATCCCTTCACTTATGTGTTCTTTGCCCTCGATTTTGTGCTCACTTTTCTTAATTTACTAATGAAAAGAAACCTCCTTAAAAACATTTTTTAGCCACTTGAAATTGTGGAAATTTGAAAATATAGAAAGATTCATTCAGATAAAAGAGAAGAAAAGTATGACGAAAGGAAAAGAAATATTACATGTAAGTGCAAAGGTGTACAAAGGGGGCATATTGGGACGAATGCCCATTTGACATTACAAGAATGAGGTCCTAGGGAAAGCACAAGATAAAAGGCACTGGCAGAGCTATCTGGAGAAGGTGACAACCTCATTGGAGTGGTAGATAGGTACCAGAAAACAGCAACATCTGTGAAACAAACTGTCAGGACACCTGTGAGGGAAATATTCAGCCTATTATTATTTCTGGATTTCAGCAGCTCCATGTATATTCACATAAATTATGTGTTCCTTTCTAATGTTCATATTCCATTAACATACACCAGTGTTTTTTTTAATGTTGGATACAATTATAGTTTAGGCATTCCTAATAATAAAGTTGCATATGTAATTACACTAATCAAAGCTTTAATTTAGAGATTTAATACAGAAAGACAAGAAAAAGTATGAAGCTATTAAAGATGTTCTAAATACAGAGTTCCAGAATGCTTTGACATGTGAAAGTTAGTATATGTCTATAATCCAATATATGAATAGAATAATCCTAACCAGCCCAAAATACTTTAGCTCATTTAAAATATTGAAGGAGTGATGTGATAGCATTTTTAAAAATTTTGTACTCATTTTAATGAAAAAAAAAAAACAATGAAACATTTTCATCCTTGCGCAGGGGCCATGCTAATCTTCTCTGTATCATTCCAATTTTAGTATATGTGCTGCTGAAGCGAGCACGACAATGAAACATTTTCAAAACAGGTTAGTAAGACAGTTACAATAATTAATACATTGCATATTGTTGTCTTTGTAGTAGTTATTGAGCTGACAAATGCAGACATGATATCTTGTGTGAAAAAATTACTACAAACTTTTCTTATTATTGAAGTAAGAGAAAGTAGTTGTATATATATCCTAACTAATATATATATATATATATATATATATATATATATATATATATATCTCACTATCAATGATCCTTTACTTATATCCCCCTTTTTGTTTTGTTTTATCACAGATGGTTGTTCCATTGCTGTTAGAAAAGCTGTCTTTTTATGACCTTCATTTAAATATTTGAGCATTTAGATTATTGGTTAGTTTAAATCATCTCATTCCGCCAGAGCTGAAATTTGTAACATTTCTTTTCAATCACTAGAACAGTATGAAAGTTAAAGGACTCAGCATCCCTAGACTCAACCACCAGAATCTCTGATGCATCTGGGACACCAAACCACCTGCAAGCTTCTGCTTGGGATCTGGAGAGAGAAATTACAGTGTTCAGGATCAGAGCCCAGCTCCACACTGTTACAGGTCCTAGAGGTGAGTCTGTCACAAAAGGCAAGAGACTGCTATTTTTCACCTCTAGCTCAGAGGACTAGGTGATATTACACATATGAGTTGTTTTCCAGGGAGTCATTAGTGAATCTGAGTTTTGTAAAGTCGCTAATTTTCCTCAGTTTCTTTCAATTTATAATTCTCCTCCTTCAGTCTTCTTAGAGTGCAAGTATAACAAGCATATATCAACACACCTGGCTAACAGACATCATTTGAAAAAATAATGGTAGGTATAAAATAAATGGAAGGGTGACCATGCATTCAGAATTAATTTTTAAATTATTATTTATGTATCAGGTACAGGGTTTCACTAAGCAGCTTGGATGCATAGTGATCCTCCTGTTTTCAGCCTCCCCAGTGCTGGATTACAGGTGTGTGCTACCACACCCAGATTTGGTCACTGGCTCAGCTGCCCCAGTGGCAAAGTCAGAGAGGTATGTCACACAGGGGATCGAACTCTGTTACTTGTGCTTGTCTAAGCAGGCACTTAGTCTGCTGAACTTTCTCTTTGGCCCTTAGAATTAACTATTAGACAGTAGAAGCAATTCCAAAAGGCAGAATGAATCATATGTTGAAAAAACGTGCCTATACAATCGAAAATAAGTGAGAGATGTGAAATAGATGAAGGAGCACATCTTACATTGTGGGTAGAGATCTGCAATATGCCATGCATATTTATCTTTACCACCAAACATACAAGTGCTTTCTTTCATCATCATCCAGCCAGCCAAAACCGAAAAGTATCAATTAAAGTGTTTTCAGTCTGCAGAAGGCTATGTTCGCTGTAGCATGTGCAACTAAGCATGATAAAAGTTCTGTGATTTGTTATGCAATAAGCCACCGCCTTTTCTGCCCTCTTAAAGCAAAATCTGCACTATCAAGTCCACAGAACTTTGTGGTAGCAAAGTCGCCCATCTAACACTGATCATACTGCCATAGATGTCTTTCTTCTAGTTGAAATTATTGGAAAGATGGGTAAATTAGGGGTAAATTAGTGTTTTAACACAGATCAAAATGATCAATTTCATAAAAAGGCGTTTCTCTCAGTCACTTTCTTGCCACTAATAGGCAATACCCAGCAGTCACAACTTAAAGGAGAGACTTAGTTTAACTCTTGACTTTTACAGGATTTGGTACACAAGCTAACTCCAAGGCAAAAGCAGGGAAGAAGACTCTAGCAGAGGAAAGCTGTTCAAATGACAAAAATACAGAAGGGAAAATTGCAGAGAGGGAAGTCATGCCCTCAGTGACCCAGACCTTCCAACAAGACCCACCTCATAAAGCATTTTCAGCTATGGATCAATCCACTTATGTATATAGTGCCCTATGATCTTAACATCTTCTAAAAGTTCCACCTCTTAAAAGATGCGCCTTTTGGGAAACATTATAGATCTAAACAGTAACAAAATGCTTGACAGAATGCATCAGCAAGAAAGAAAAGGATATTTCTGACTTAGGCTTTGAATAACCAACATCCTCTTTTACATAAAAGAACATGGAGAAACTGCAAGCTCAGCTCCCGTGATAAATTATAAAGCCATAGTATATTATTCAGTATTCAGTAAGAGAAACAGAACAAGTAAGACAATCATTGCAGCTTACTGCCATCCATGGTTGTGGGGGCTAGCTGGACAAGTTGCAGTTTTATGGACAGGAGCATAGGCTGGACCTCTCAGGCAGAGGTGGAAGCTCAGCCTCACCTGTGTTATCTAGGGAAATCTACTTTACTTAAAAACTATTGATGTAGATTTGAATTACATTTATAAATGCTCACACAGCAATGCTGGGATTCATGTTTGGTTGAATAACTGGATATTTCAGTCTAGACACAGTATATAAAAACACCATCACAAGTAGTGCTTTTAAAACTAAACTGTTTCTAAGTAGAAAAGCATTTACATTAAAAATAAGAGGTATTTTCTAGGATCCAGGAATGGAATATTTTATGTAGAAAGTACAGATGTTATTGCTAGAGGACATGGTGATACTTGTAAGTACAAAAACTCATTCTTTGATTCAAATGTTCACTAAACATTAGAGAATACACAGCATGTTTTTTACTCTTGGGAATGAGTGCTGAAACTGCATGAGTGTGATTCTTGTCCTCAGGAGATCCACAGACTAGTAGGACAGTCGGAGAGACTGGAAGCATCAGTGTCCTGTGGCAAATACAGTTGTAGTTGTATAATGCTTCTGAAGCTAGTTTATGAAATCAAGACAGGGTACCAGGAAGAGGTTGCTTATAAAGAGTCTAACTTAAGCTTCATGGTTTCTATCATGTAAAGATAAAGAAATTCTTTTTTTTTTTTTTTTTGTGGAACTGGAGAATAAACTCAGTCCCCTGCACTTGCCAGGCAAGCATTTATTCTATTGAGCTGTCTCTCCAGCTGAAGGATATAAAAAAAAAGGATGGCAGAAAATTTAATATAGTGATAGTTCTGACCTAAAGACCATGCCATCTCCCATGTAGGTGATTCTTATGCTATGAAACACATTAGAAAGGGTCAACCTCATGCGGACTCTCAGAGACCATTCTTTTTTTTTTTATTACTTTTAATAAGAAATTAAATGTGACAGTTTCAAAACATGTTAGTAGAATATTCACAATAATTGATACAATGCATATTGTTGTCCTAGTTATAGTTATACAGGGCACAGGGTATAGACATGATAAATTTTCTAATAGATATTGGTACAATAGATTTCTTCTTTTTGACCTAAGAGAGGGTAGCTGTACACATAGTCAAATGTTCCATAATTGCAGTGTGCTACTGGCGAAATTGGCAATATTGGAAGCTGTTGACTTTCCTGTTCTTATTCCTTTTATTTTTCTCTCTTGTCTAATGGCTGTAGCTAATGATTCCAGAGCTATATTGAATAGGAGTGGTGGTAGAGGACCACCACTCTTATACCACATTGTACCAGATTTGGGAGTAAAAGGCTTCACTTTTTCCCCATTTAGAATTACATTATCTCTTGGATTGCTATAGATGGATTTTATCAGCTTGAGGTAGAGGCCCTCTATTCCAAGTATGATGAGGACTTTGAACATGAGTGAGTGTTGGACTTTGTCAAAGGCCCTTTCAGCATTAATTGAGACAATTATTATTTTTTTACTTTAGCTCTATTGATATAGTGTATTACATTTATTGATTTGTGTATAGTGAACCATCTTTGCATTCCTGGGATGAATTCTACTTGGTCATGATGTTTAATCTTCTTGATGGTTTGTTGTATTCTAGTGGTGAGGATTTAATTGAGAATTTTTGTATCTATCTTCTTGAGCGAAATTGGCCTGCAGTTCTCTTTTTTAGTTGTATCTCTCTCTGGTTTTTATATCAATATAATACGTGCCCCTAGGAATGATTTTTGTAGGATTGTTTCTTATTCAATTTCACTGAAGTGTTTGAGGAGTATTGTGCTTATGTCTTCTATAAATTTCTTGCAGAATTCAGTAGTAAATCCATCGTATTTCATTGGATGTTACTGGGTTACTGAGAGTTCTGATATCTTCTTGATTCAATTTTGGTAATTTATACTTTTGTGGGAATCTGTCTGGTTCTTCTATGTCTTCAATTCCTTGAGAGTAAAGATTCTCAATGTAGCTATTTATGATACTCTGAACCTCTGTTGGGTCTGTAGTAATTTCACCCTTTTCATTCCTTACTACTTGAATTTGAGTCCTTTCTTCCTTTTTTTGATGAGATTAGCAAGGGGCTTATCAATTTTATTTAATCTTTCAAAGAACCAGATTTTTGATTCATTAATTCTTTCTATTGTTTTTTTTTTTTTTTTTTTTTTTTTTTTTTTTTTTTTTTTTTTTTTTTTTTTTTTTTTTTTTTTTTTTTTTTTTTTTTTTTTTTTTTTTTTTTTTTTTTTGTCTGAATTGAATTAATTTCTGTTCTAATCTTTATAATTGCTTCTCATCTTTGGGCTTTTGATTTTGTTTGCTTTTCTATTTCTAGTCAGTTTAAGTTTTGCATGAGAATATTTATGTATTCCTGTTCTGTCTTCTTAATGTGTGAGTTCAAAGGTATAAATTTCCATCTAAGAACAGCTTTCATTGCATCCCATAAATTTTGGTAAGCTGTGTTTGAATTTTAATTAAATTGTAAAAATTGTTTAAGATCTTGTTAAATTCATCTGTAACCCACTCATTGCTCAGAATAGTGTTGTTTAATTTCCGTGTATTTCTGGGGTTCTTGTGGTTTCTTTTGCCTTTGATTTCCAATTTCATTGCACTGTGGTCAGATAATGTGCATGGGATAATTTGTTTTTTCTTGCATATACTTAAGCATGACCTATGGACTAATATGTGCTCTAGTTTAGAAAATATCCCATGTACATCTGACAGAAAATGTTTATTCTGAAACAGTTGGGTGGAACACTCTGTGCATGTCCACCAAGTCGTGTTGTTCCAGGTTCCGTTTTAGTTCTGCTACTTCTTTGCTAATTTTTTATCTCCTTGACCTATCTGTATTTGACAAAGGGGTGTTAAGGTCTCTTGTTAAGATTGTGGTACTGGATAGGAGATTTTTCTTTTTATCTATTTATTTTAGCCAGACCAGGGTTCGAACTCATGACCTTGCATTTGTCATGCATGCACTTATGCCACGGAGCTATCTCCCCCGATTCCTTCCCAGAGATCATTCTAATTATAGCGTTTCACTAGGTGGCTTTCATCCTAGCTTGGCTTGCTCACCCAAGCCTCCAAGCTATACTCTTAAGACACAGGGTCGAGCTTGCTACTGAGGCTGACAGCCTGACACAGCAATGGCTTCCTCTTCCCTTCTAGTTGTGGCCAGTTCTTCTGCTTCCCATGCACATGTAACCTCCATGGCATATTTTCCACTCTCTTTACTCATGCCTAACCTCCTTTTTGGTTATCAGTCTTAAACACTGGTCCTCTGCACTCCTTATTAGCACAGGAATATCTTCAGTTTTAACATAGATAAAATCATGTTTTCTTTTTTTTTTTTTTTCATGCAAAAGTGACAATTTTTATTTTATTTCTTGGGAACATCTGGCCCCCAGACCAAACCTCCATCAGAGGGAGGTGCAGCGCAGGGTGGGTCTGGGGATGCTCTCTGGGCACCGGGCTGTGGTCTAACCTGAGCCTGGGCTGCAGGTGAGAGCAGGTCCTCAAGTGGTTACTTGTGCTTAGAGCTCTGCCAGGGGTCAAAGTGGGGGCAACAATCAGCCACAGGAGACTTGGCTGGTCAGATGCTGGGGACGGAAGCTGACCCTTGACGGCTAGCAGGGCTCACAGAGGCCGTGTGAGACTCGTACAGCTGATTTAGGGGTTGAGGACACAGGGGTTTAAATAGGCAGAGGCGAGGGTTGGAGCAAGGGTAGAGGTGACTGGTCAGCGGCCCAGCCTCTGGCACCCCGAGGTGCTGCTGAGCCGCGCCACCACTGCCCTGGTAGCCCACGGGTTCCCCCAGGTGGGGAGGTGGGGTGTCCTGAGTGGGCTTGGCCCACCTCCGCTGCACACACTAGACAGCAGGAGCAGCGGGCGGCGGCCTAGCGCAGGTCCTCCTCTTCTCCCTGGATGGTCTTCCTGATGCACAGCAGCATGGTGGTCAGCCACTGGTCCAGCCGAGAGATGGAGTCGTACTCCTTCACTGATTCTGTGTAGCCATCCATGTTCTGCTCCTCATGGGCTTCTAACAACTTTTTCACCAGCTTGCATTCCCGGGAATCAGAGAAGGCTGGAAATAGCTCCTCGTACTTCTGGACAGGAAGCTTGGCATTGAGTGAGTTGATACAGAAGTGGCAGAGCACTGCCTTGGAGAAGTAGTCCTTGGCGCTGTATTTGAGCAGGGGGCTGTCCATGGCGGTGGTCCCCATCTGCTCATGGATGTCAATGGCCTTCTGGTGCTGCTCCAGCTGTGCAGCATAGCCAGCCACCCGCAGTAGACACTTGTTGGCTGAGCTGTTGGACTCCTCGCCTTTGTAGTAGTCTGCGGACTGCTCGTAGTGGGCAATGGCCTTCTTGATGTCCACCAGCTCTGTCTTGTAGGTCTCAGCAATAGAGATGTGGTGTTTGGCTGCGATCCTGAACCAGCCCATGTCTGTGTAGATCTCGATGGCTCTCATCAGACAGTTGATGGCCTCTTGGGGGTCAGCTTTCTTGAAGGCGTTCCCAACATCCATGAAGCAGGTGGCTGCGTCAGGCTTACTCTGGAGCTGCAGGTGCAGTTGGGCAGCCTGACAGAATGCATTCCCAGCAGCACTCCAGTTTTTGGCCATTTTGAACATGTTCGCTGCTCTGGTGTACATTTCACAGGCTTCTTCTATTTTGGATGAGCCTCCGAACAGGCCAGAGAAGAAGGACTGCGAGTTCTTCACTTTACGCTCCACCTCCGCCCGCAGGGCCATTGCCTCCACCTCCTTCCCAGAGTCGTCTATGTTGCCCGCAAAAGTTCTCAGCAAACTGCCCGAATGGGTCCTGAAAGACTCTGCCATGGCCAGGCGGCGGTCCACAGGCCGGGAAATCATGTTTTCTTAAAGTCTCTTTCAGGACAATCAGGGTTAAGTGAGACATTGTGGGAAGGCCCTTAAAACTAGTATCAGACACATAAAAATAATGTACATGAGAAGTATTGCTATCAAGTGTCCATATCTGTTTTTCCACCCACCCAGTCACTCATTCATAAATGTATATCACTTAAGGACTGAGAGCATCTTTGAATCTAAGAAAGCTCACACGGTTTTCTGCACATAGTAATTGCTCATTAGCTGTGCAGTGAAAACAGTGATAATGAGATCATCTGAATCTTTGGGAGGCAGATAATTGCAAACAGCTACATCACTGGTACTAGAAGGCTCACAATGTTCCCATCTCCTGTTTCTGACTAATCGGATCTTAACACTCAGCTTACACGTTGTCTTTGCTGAGAAAGCTTTTCATGCTCATCCACATGTCAGAATGCAGCACCTCTTCCCGATTCCCTGGCACCCTTTGCTTTGGTCACTCTTCTTGCTATAGCAGACTTTGTCATATAACATTAAGGGGAGCTCCATGAGGAGGAAGACTGGATTTTGTTTCTCTCAGCATAGCTCAGTTCTTGGCACAATGAACTTAGAATATAAACAAGTCCATAATATATGCATTTTGTCCTAATACTATCAGATAGAATTTTTTAAATTTTTTTATTTTTTATTTTATTTTATTTATTTATTTATTTTTATGGCCAGCTCAGCCTCTTGTGGGGATAGGGCTGTTCTGCATGTGGTGTCAGTGATCAGACCATGGTCCCTGCAGTTGCCTAAGCTTTCCTATGCAGGCTCTTAATACTGTTGAACCATCTTGTTGAACCCCTCAGATAGATTATTGTGCAGGGGGGAATAATACTGTTCTTATAAATGTTCTCTGAGGCCTTGTCAAGTGCATAAAAACTAAAATGGAGTTGGAGGTGTCTATTAATTTTTGACACTGTATTTTCTTAGAGAAGATATGATTCTCAGGGTTACACCTCTTGCAACTTCTCTGCTATGGCTTCTTTTCACTGTGTTCCTCCCAGTCATAGAGCACAATAGATTACATAGTCTCAAAGAATAATGGACAAATGATGGACTCAACCCCCACAGAATGTTTAATGCCGGTGGGCAACATTTTATCCTCCGTGTTTGTTTATCTTAACATTTAAATTATTTATGTGTGTCCATAATATTGTAGACATTTCAAATGAAATAGAAATGTCAGAATTCCTTTTTAAGTGTCCTGTACCTAGCACAAAGTAGGCTCTAAATAATTTTTTATTAATTTATATTTGCCTCATATGTGTCCTTAACACTAATAGTGTTGATTTTATTGTTCCTAGTCATCATTCTGTCTATCAACTGGACAATTTCTTGCTGCTCTGCGGGGCCTGACTAGCCACCAGATAGTGGCAAAGATAGGTATTTTTTCCCACAGCACACATGTATGTCAATGCAGCCAGGCTCCTTCTTTAGAGAATGATTCAGAAATACAAAAACAAAGGCATTCTTAGGTGTGCATTCCAGAAGGACACACGCAGCAAGGTAACTCATTCTTAATAACTGGCTCAGAATATGAATTAAAACATTAACTAACACCCTGTGGTCTCCTGGAATGTGATCGCTACAAAGCCACTGCCACAGGGGCAGGTCTGGGTTGGTTCGGCAACTTTCAAATGCTGGCTGGACTACAGGAAGAGTTTGTTGCATTAAGTAATTTATGGGGTGCTAAGAAGTTCCTTAAGCTATTATTAAAAACATGCAAACTCCTCCCTGGTTAGACCTCTAGTAAGTCAGACTTCTAACTAAGCAGAACTGATAGGTTGGTCTTTTGATGTTTAATGAGTTCTGCAGCAGATGTGAGATGTGATGGACAGGGCTGTGGTGGTGATTTACTGGTCATGAAACAATGATGAGAGCCCTCTCTCAAAAAAAAAAAAAAAAAAAAAAAAAAAAAAGAATGAAAAGAAAATGTAGCCAAAGGACAGGTTCTCCCTCCCCCCACCCTCCCTTCCTATCCCACCAGTCCCTTCTTCCCCTTCGTTTTTTGTGCATATGTTTTTGATTTCCTCACCCTCGTGCCTCTTAGTACTGGGATCATTTCCATTCAGGCACACACAGAACACTGCAAACTAATTAGCCTTGGATACAGGCACAGGAAGTCAGGCTGCCAAATCCTCTTTCCTCCACAATTCCTCAACTTTCTCAGCCTGCCTCAGGCCTGCAGCCTTGCACTAGGCCTCTCTGTATAAGTTGCCAGCTCTAATTTTGCAATTTCCCTTCACCTTATCAAATAAGCCCCAAGCTTGCCAGTGAGTGGAGAGGGAAAATGCTCTGGAGTCAGTTTTGCGCTTTGGACTTTTCTCTTCTGGCCGCTTCTCTGTTTTCTCCCCACTAATATGAAGACTTGTTTGGAAACAGTTTCTGTGTTGACTTGTTAATGTGACCTTGGTTAATGGTTTTTAAGAGAGCACTGCCTCTTAGGCTAAACTCAAGAGAGTTTCTCATCAAGCTCTTCCACCTTATGCATATCTCTACCTCCCATGAGTCCTGCACCCCTGATTTTTCTAAAAAATTAATCGATTTTCCCACAAGCTATAGACATCAACTCTTCCTGAAGTAATTTTAATTGAGGATACTTGACACTTACAAGAATAGCATCTGAGAGGAAGATGAGGAGGAGAGCTAACACAAGTGGGGAGAAGCTCTGGGACTTAGGCAAGGGGTGAGGGTGTAGCAAAGACTCTTCCTATGGGGCATTCCTTCAGTGGAAGCACTGAATCAGAGGCAGTAAACTATGAGCTCTTTGGCCAGATATGGTTCAGCAGACTAGAAATTCAGTGGCCAATATTCAATAGGAGATTTTACATAAAAATCCAAATTGCTTCCCCAGGAAAAAATGTAATATCTGAAAACACCTGATCAGCCTTTAGAATTGAATGATACAGCTGTTTGAGGCTAAGGAGCTTCTGCACTCTGGAAATGGAGTGTGGACTCTAACTCACTATAATCCACTATAGTCCTGAGTCTTCCTTGGTTGTATTACTTTGTATTATGTACCTGACCTCACAAATATTTGAACTTGCTATTCTTATTCTAAGTGGACAAATGGATTTCATGTTGACAATTAAGAGACTTGCAAGGAATTTTCTATGATTTTTTTTATTTCTGCATTTATTCAGTCACATCAGTGTATACAGCATGTTAGGATCATTTCTATTTGAATTCATGGATGTCCTTCCTCATTGGGCTATGGTTGCTATGGGCAGGGACCTCAGTGGATTTATTTATAATTATATCCTAAATGGTCACACATGTAGGCATTTATTTCTGTTGACAGATGCTGTTGAATTGCTTTCTTATTCATCAAAACTTATTGAATATGCCTTGCATCATGCTATGTATTCTGTGACATACTCCTTAATGATCACATAGAGTAGAAAATATAAAATATGAAATAAAATACGCATAAAAGACACAGGATTCAAAAGACTAAAAATAATACTTTCAGCAAAGCAAGTTCTAAGAAACAATTTTTCAAAGAAACACACATTTCATAAGACTTTTTACAATGAGCAGGTTTGGGAATCTCATATGCCGGCAACTAAAACTAGATCCACTCCTAGCACCATGCACTAAACTAAATTGAAATGGATAAAATATGTAAATATTAAAACAGAAGCAAGATATCCTTGAAAACAGAGGATAGGTATAACTCTTGAAGACAGAAGTGCAGGCATTGTTTTCCTTTTTTATTATATAAGGAGAATACAAAATAGCAAAAAGAAAAAAAAAAAAGATGCAGAACTTCACCAAACAAATCGATAGGAATTTGACAGTGGTTGCCAGATTTCATAATGTGACCTTCAAATTAGCTGTTCAGATGACCAGACATAAGTATGCAAAACTGATAAAAAAAAAAAAAAACCATAAGAAATTGGAAAGGGCTAGAAAAAACTTTAAGCATCAACTTTTCCCCCTGTAGACCACCAAAAATCAGTACTATAACTATTCAAGTCATCCTCCATACATACATAATTATATCTCTTCCATGCCCCCATGTCCTCCTTTACCTGTCATTTTTCTCGTCACAGGTTTTTCTTCTTTTTGAATAGAATCCTTTCCTTTCACCATATGTATTGTGCCTTTCAGATTGTTATTCTTTCAGGTTCTTACACTATGGAGGCAATACAATGTTTGCATATGGGGTACTGATTTATTTCAATGAGTATGGTCTCTAGACACATCAATTTATCTATAAAAGCCTGAAATTTGTCTGGTTTCTAGCTGAGTAACACTCCATTGTGTAAAAGTACCACATCCTTTTTATCCATTTCTCAAATGATGGGCATTTCGGTTGTTTGCAAAATTTAGCTATGAAAAATTGTGCTGCTATAAACATTTGTGCACAGATATCCTTGTGGTATGATGTCTTCTGTTATTCTGGAAAAATGTCCAGAAAAAGAATCACTGAGTTGAATTGAACCTCCAATCCTAGCTCTCTGTGGACTCTCCACACTGATTTCTATAGTGATTGCATCAGCCTACACTCCCACTAACAGTGGAAAAGGGTTTCTTTTTCTCCACAGCCCCTCCAGCATTTGTTACTGGCTGACTTCTTGATGATAGCCATTCTTTGTGAGGTGACGTGGAATTTCAATGTTGTTTTCATTTGCATTTCTCAAATGACCAAAGATATAAAACATTTTTACATATATTTATTTGCCATTTATATTTCTTCCTCTGAGATGTGTATATTCACCTCAGCTGCTCATTTTTGGACTGGATCTTTGACGGACTGAGTTTTTGAAATTCTTTATATGTTTTATATAAAAATCTTTTGTCTGAAGGACAGTCTGCTATAATTTTTTCCCAATTCATGAAATTTCTATTTACTACATTGGTAATTTATTTTTACATACATAAACATTTTTTAATTTTTTTTGGAAAATACAATTTTATTGTGGAAATATTGAGTTGGCAGAAGTCCAAAATAGCAAGAGTTTTAGGGCATCTGTTCACAATGCACACATGTGACCTGCCCTCCCTCAGCCCAGATGGTTACCCTTCCATGGGGGTCCCAGGGCCTGCTGTGGGCCATTCCTCCACCCTCATGCTCCATGCCCAGTGCTCAAGCCCTATAGAGAAGGAACACTTAGGGAACTCTGTTCAGCTGGGAGCCTGGGGATCTCCTCAGTCATGGACTCAAGATGGGGCCCACTCTCTTCTTACAGATAGCCATGGTAGAACTGATGAAGTTGGGACAGTTCCCTTTCTGGTGACTGCTTCCAGCTGCACCAGGAGTACTAAAGGTCACCTGAAAGCACAGTGGGGGCAGGTAGAGTTTCTCTCACAGCTCCATGAGAAGTCCTGATGTCCAGATCCTGGGGCTCAACCTGGGGGATGTAGTAACTGAGGAGCCCATGCTCCCTGGATTTCTGGCTGGCCTGGGTCAACTTCTTGTGCTGCTTCATACAGACGCCTGTATACGGAGTGTGAAAGATGATGCTCATGGGTGCAGACAAACTGTTCCAACAGCTTCACATTCCTGAAGTCCACGTGCAGCTTGTGATCACAGCAGATAGGACAAGGATTCCCAGCAACTTTATTCTTATGAATGCATGTCCTCTGAGTCTGCTGCGGCAGTATACTGTCCCTTCAGTTGCAGCAGTAGTCAGCCCAAATGGGGCGAGAGGCACAGCAGCTCTGACATTCTTTTGTCTCCATATATTTCAGGGTTCATTCCCACAAAGAGAAACAGGAGCTGGGAACAACAAACCTTTTCTGGGAGTGGTTTCAGCGCAAAAAGACTATAGGGAAACCTGAAATCTGCTGGTACCTCTAAAGAGCTAAAAGGTAGGACACTACCTAAGCAGCGTGTGCAATATAGAGGCCACCATCTTGACATAAAAGGTATGTGCACCAGAAACTTTTCAAAAAGATGATATCCCAGTTGTTGATTCTTTAAAGCATTGTCTGTGCAGTTTGGTTTTTTTCTCATGAACTCTCTACCTACCTCTGTGTCTTGAACATTTCTATCTCCTTTTTCTCCAGTAGATTTAGTATTCCTGTTTTAATATTGAAACATTTGATCCATTTTATAGATATACATGGGCCTAATTTTACCCTTTGGCCTGAGGAAAGCCAGTTTTGGCAGCAACATTTATTAAAGAGGCTAACTTTCATTCAGTGAACATT
Organism: Myocastor coypus; assembly: GCA_004027025.1. NCBI lineage: Eukaryota > Metazoa > Chordata > Mammalia > Rodentia > Myocastoridae > Myocastor > Myocastor coypus. The sequence continues at coordinate 867 of PVJA010017255.1, read as the reverse complement.
TTTGGCCCCTTTGTCAAAGATAAGGTGGCTCAATATGTGTGTAGTTGTGTCTTCATGTTCTAATCTATTCCACTGATCCTTAGTTTTGTTTTTTGCCAAAACTATTCTGATTTTATCACAGTAGCTCTGTAGAATAATTTCTTTCTTTCTTTTCTTTTTTTCCTTACAGTGACCTAATTTAAAATGTTACTTTCTTTAAAATTAAAATTCAATAAAAACAAAACAAAAAAATTAAATTAAATTAAAATTCGACATAAGATATCATTACTGCAAATTACTTTTTCAAACAGAGGTCATAAAGTATGCACATATAAATTTATTAAGCTACAGAATACAAGGTATAGTTATGAAAGTTCTTTTTTTTGTTCTTTTTTATTGTTTAAATTTAACACGGGTTATATTACATATTTTCATCATCAGATAGGTTTAGATTAATACATATAGGTATATAAGATTGAGCAAACAATTAAACATTAACCCTTCTAAATCAACATTATTATTATTATTATTATTATTATTATTATTATTATTATTTTCTTTTCCCCTTTCTTTTCTTTGAAAGTTGACATATTGCATATTGTCCTCACAATCGTTCTACAGAGTACAGTGTGTGGGCATGACCCACCTCCCTATTGATGTTGCTTAGAAAAAAAAAAGGAAAAGAATATAAAAAGGAAAAGAATATACTTCTCTTTGGACTAAGAGGAAGCAGGTACATATACAGTCAAATGTTCTGCAATTGCAGTGGGCCACCAGTGAAGCTTGTGATGTTGGAGGCTATTGAATCTAAGCCTCCTAAAGCTCGTCTCACCAATCTAGCTCTGTGTTTCATGCATTGTAATTAAGCATTTTTTTTTCCTGCTGGGT